>JAYMSR010000012.1:0-66431 GCA_036897825.1 Plantago rigida
TCCTTTGTCTGGTATACTTCTTAGAATGGCATAGATTGGCAGGAAGTACCATTCGGGTACAATGTGTGGTGGTGTTGACATTGGATTCGCTGGGATAGAATTGTCTGGATGTCCTAAGGTATTTGGCGCGTATGCAATGAGGGTAGTAGCTAGAATGGCGAAAGCGACCCAACCTACGAGGTCTTTCACATAAAAGTACGGGTAGAAGTTGATCTTATCCATGTCTGACTGTATGCCCAAAGGGTTGTTGGAACCATATTGGTGCAACGCTGCTAAATGAATGACACTGGCACCTACTAGCACAAAGGGGAATAAATAGTGTAGGCTAAAGAAACGATTTAGGGTGGCATTGTCTACGGAGAATCCTCCCCAGAGCCAAGTGACTATGCTATCTCCGACGATAGGTATAGCGCTTGCTAAACTTGTGATGACGGTGGCTCCCCAGAAGCTCATTTGTCCCCAGGGCAGTACATATCCAATGAAGGCGGTGAGGATCATGACAAGGAAGATGATTACTCCAATACCCCAAACGAATTCACGGGGTCTGGAATAACTGGCATAGTAAAGTCCTCGAAAGATGTGCATGTGAACTACAATGAAAAAGAGACTTGCACCATTGGCATGTAGATATCTCAGGAACCACCCTCCTCCAACATCTCTCATAATGTGTTCTACGCTGAGGAATGCAAGGTCAACGTGAGGAGTGTAGTGCATGGCTAGGAAGATACCGGTGATGATTTGAATGACAAGGCAAATACCAGCTAAAGATCCGAATCCCCAAAAGTAGTTAAGGTTGCTTGGGGTTGGGTAGTCAATAAGGTGTTGGTTGACGGTGTTGGCTATAGGTTGTTTAAGGAGCGAGAGTCTTTGGTTCCTCATGGGTAGATTCTTGGGCGTGTCTGTGCTGTTTGTTCGAAACTCGTTGGTGCCCTTGCTTACAACGTTCATTTAGTTAATAACTGCTCTAGTATCTTCTATTCTCTTCATTTCTTGCTTCTTTCTGATCTGTCTATATCTACTATGTATGGTTTCAGAATCCCCTCTTCCTAGTTGAAAGAGCCTCTCTGGGATGTTGGACTTGATCTTTCTGTGTCTGGAAATATTCTGGAATTCGAAAAGTCTAATTATTGACTCAATTTAGAATCATACGTGACAAAATGTCATAGATTTCCTATTTTTTTGTATGAAAACAAGGAACCAGAATTCGACTTTTTCCGTTCTGCGAAGAAGTCAGCATGCATGAATTCTTCTTTCGCGTTGCACCTAACCTAACCTAAGATGTTTTTTTCCTTAAGAAGTCAAAGGCAGAGATATAGAATCTAATCTAATGCAAAGAAAGCAGGACACTAGAATCAGAGCAGACCAAAGTCAAGAAATCTTTTTGTTATACAATTTCCACTCAAATATGACAATACCTTATATACGTACCACTTTTGCATTATTTTCTTTTCGATCGAAAAAGAAAGATGAAACCAAAATTTTGGAAAGTTTCTATATTTTCTTTTCCGTTTTTCATTCTGTCTGGACAAGTTCTCTGTGATCAATATCTTTATTTAGTTCATTTACGCATTGCACCAAGATCAGAAAAATGGATCTCTAATATCAACTCGATTATTTTGTGGATGAAAATACTGTACTAAGCTGTTATTTACGAATACATTTCTAAAAATTGAACCAAACCCCAAGCATCACGGATCAAAGGGAGAAGTTCTAGTAAGAGAAGAATAAGAAGTAGTTAGGAATAAGAAAAAAAAAAAGAGAGAGTTCTATCGCGTCAGAAGAGACAGAGCAAACATACATACATACCATAATACATATACGTCAAAAAGTGAAACTTGTCAAAGTCAAAAAAAGACAAAAACCAGAAATCAAAGAAGATTGAATTGCACCCATGATTTAGATCAGTCAAGTGAGTGAATCAACTTCTCAATTTATACACTAGACTCTATATACGTGTATAATATGTGACAAAATGATCTAAAAAACAAGGTCACAAAAGTGAAATCTTTTTCATCCCTTGCCAAAAAATGAAAAAAGAAAGAAAGGAAGTGTGTTGCACCAAGATTGTAGCGAATAGAAAAAGGAGCTCAAAGCAGAGAAAACTGTATACAAGAACTTGGTAAAAACAAGAGGTAAATACAACAATGAACCGAAAATACAAGAAGAGAAAAGAGTAGACCCATCTAGATTCCTAAAAGAACCAGAACTTCTGCAAACAAAAAAAGCCTATATAGTTGAGGGGTAAGGAGTTCGGAATAACAGTGGAATGCGTACAAATTGAGGCGTTGCACCAACCAAGAGTGGAGTCATTTTTTGCTTTTTGAAAATGTAAAAAAAAAGAAGTCAAAAAGTTCCATTAGATCTCCATTTCTATCAATACGATTGAAATTCCAAAATCATTTGAAAGTCAATTGTCAGACGACCCATCAAGATAATACCAAGATTGCAAATAGATCATATCATAAATTAGATATCTAAAAAAAAAGAAAAGGTTGTTAGAAACATAAGTCAAAGAAAGAGAAAAAGCTAACTAAGCTTTAGAACCAAGAATTGCTGTAACATTATCATCAAGTAAACACAGAAGGCGGAAACATGACGAGCTTGTTACTTCCTATATCACATCAACCTTAAGCAATCAATAAATAAGAAAGGATAATAAAGGGTAGAATAGCATATCAGAGTAGTGTTAAATAATGTAACATAAGTTTTTCCAACTATTCTAAAGAAAGACTAATAGAAATAGACTTTGAAACTGTTAATGAGAATTTACTACCGACTTACTGGAGCTTAGTGTTGCTGCCGTTGGTTGAAGAAAGAAATTTGTACTATATTTTCATTTTATTTAATAAAGAATACCCGGAAGAAAAGTATAGAGTAACTAGCTAGAATATACAAACAAATACAAGATATATATATATAGAATATATATCCGAAAGGGAGAATGAAATCAAATAATACAAGACAAATACTAAACCAAAGAAAGAAGAAATAAACATACTCCTACTTACTATATCTAGCTAGAGGGGGAGACGTATACCATAGAAAATACAATATAGATACAAGCAGCAGGCCAAGTACATAAACCTATTCTAACTTCTAACTTAGACCAGAATTACTTACTTTGTTATCCACTCTAATCTAAAAGCTTTTAGTTCTAAGTGGTACCTATGTTTTCTCTAGATTCTTTCTACATTACGGGTTTCTCTTGCTTAAGAATGTCTCTCCACTTTTCCACCTTTTTTTTTCATTGATCCTTAAATTTATCCTTATGTTGTTGTAAGGTGCTCTCCTCGTTAGGATTATATATGATTATAGGGCATAATACATTTTTTCTATTCTTCGTCAGTACTTTCACACACAATAGAATAGAATAGAATAGAACTGCTATACAGTATTCTTTCTTACATTGAGATATTTCTTTCTACTTTTTTATTTGTATTTGATTAAAAGAAAAGTTGATCCGTTGAAAGTGTTCTGGTCTTTTTCTATTTAGTTATTTGTTTTATTTGTTTCCTCTATTTATGTCTGTCTACTTCTTCTCATACTTCTCAAAGACCCCTTTTTGACTAGCTCTTTAATACTACAATTCGTATATGGTGTGTATTCTTTAGAAAAAAAAAGAAAACATCAAAAAATGTCTTTGCGGGGAAGGCCCTCCTGCCTCTTCTTGTTATTCTCTCTTCTATGTTTTTCGAAGTACATAAAGAAATTCTCAATTATTACCGACTCTTTTTTGTTGTCCTTTACGCATAAAATCTTTTGTTATTTTTCTAGAAACTAGAACTCATACCTTTACTCCAGATTCCGGGGGTCCAAATAATATGTAGGTCTACTACTATCAATACGAAATTCTAAGGGGAAGAAAGCAGAAATAGTTGAAGTATGATTGTAATATTGTCTATAGTTGGTTGGACTAAACTACGTACATACTCTAACTATATCAACTCTATACAATTCCAGACTTTTTTCAACGTGATCCAAGTTCTACTTACCTAATCTTATTGATTATTTTATTAACACTATCCCTCGGCTCGGCTCCTACTACATTATAGTTCTATAGTTTTGACTTTATTTCGCCAACCAGAGTATCTCTATCGCTTTAAATTAACAGAAAAGGAAATCCACGAATTTGATTAGCAGGAAATTCTTCTTGCCCTTACCGATAGATACGTAAAATGTGGAGTACTTGGTTAGCAAGGCTTAGGAAGAGAAAAGCAGTTCACTCGTTACCTAGAATATTTTTCTTTTGACTAGAAACCTAAAAGTTTTTTCTCAAATCAATCAATCAACTCGCAGAGAGACAAGTGTAAACATTCTAGTGAAATCCTGAGTATTCCCTCCTCAAGCTTCAAATAGTACTCGTTTTGTATCTCAAAGAACAACTAAATTGCTTCCAAATCTTTTTTTGATCCTTTAGTGCCCAACTGCGCGTATAATTTTTAGAAAGACTACTTTGGTGCAATAGCAATTAAAAGCTTATGTTGTTAACACTATTAACCCAATCCAGGAAATGGAAATGTCGGCTTATTTATATACAACGAAGACTCTTAAAATCAGAGTTGAGCGGGATCAAAGCCTAGAGATTGATATACATTACTCTAACCTAACCAGGGCAAACATAGGAAATATTCAATCAAGATCGGTGCCTAAGTGAAGTGTCTTCCATGTTCATACGGCCATAAAAGAAATCTAGAGAAATTCAAAACGAGGAGAAGCGGGATTAATTCGTAGTAATTCATCTTTTCCTGAACATAGTTATTAAGAGTACCTTTTCATCAATCAATGTTGTCTCCATAAGATTACTCGAAGAGAAGGGTATAGGTTTGATTTATCCCACAATCTCGCAAAAGATCCAGAAATGAAATCTTTAGTTGTTTAAGTCCAATGAGCGAATCCAATTTTACGATATACGAGGATATACAAATATATGAGAAATATATGATACAGACATAAGTAGTTGATAAATAGTAGCAACAATTAGACTAATACTCGAGACTTTCGTTTAGCCTGCGTTAAGTTGTAGTCATGATGCCGGAGTCATCTAATAATCTGTTGTTTTGCATGGTGACGTTTTAGTGTATGTAATTAGTGTATGCCATTGAAGTCGTAAAGACAAGTACTTACTAGTTGTTCTTCTATACAGAAATAGTCGAAGATTTCAAATAGAAATATATAGTAGTTGTAGTTGTATAGGCAAGCTCTAAGTTCACTTATAGTGAAGATAGATTAGATAAGGAGAAAGTGAAAATACTGCGTCAGTAGACGATCCAACTATCCAATTCTAAGATCAGACACCACATCAACAACACTTAAAAACAGAACGGTACTAGTTATCTATCCAAGGAATCTTCGTTTTCTAATTCCGGGGCTACTTAAGGAATCCTTGTTATTTTTTTCTACCAAATTTCTTTTTCTCGGTAAGATGTTGTCTTTCCCATAAGAGACAAGATTGTGTTATTTTCATAAATTCATAACATAAAACATTAAACATTATTAATAAGCAATCAAAGTAACTGGAGGACAGTACTAGTCTAATAGTTGGAAAGGTTCGCAGCTATGTTCATTTCTTCTAACAACTAAACTAAGCGTTGTCCCAGACATAGATGCCCTAATCTATATAGAAATCTAGACTAGAAATTAGAATCAATTACATAGAGAAGGCAGGTTAAACAGTGCCTAGTATTGATCCAAACAACCAATAAAAAGTCGTTACACTAGGTATTACTCGACCAATAAACTATTACTTTACGGCTTAAACCATTAAATATGAAATCAAGGGAAATCCAAACACAATTAGAATTTCTTCTTCTTAGGTTTCATTTCATTGAGGCAGAACATAAAACTAGTAGTGTATACTACAAATAAAAGAAATACAGAAATATGGAAGCAATTCAGGGTTGTGAAGCTATGGGAATCCCCGAAATATGTAGAAAGAGCTTATGTTTACACGATATTGATCTATGCGGTTCTTAATCACTTGCAACAAACATTTGAGTTTTTTTAGGCTGATTTGACAACTCTTTATCCCGCGACTCTCTCTGCAGTCTGAGCAGTAGATAATCAACTAAACCCATTCATTGTTTTCATTGTTTTGCTAATACTAAATTTGAAAAACTTAAGAAAATAATAGAATACTTTTTTTTGAAACTATGTGTTTTAATGAGAACAGTTCTTTGAGATACAGTGACAAGGTCTTTACCACTGTTTATTCTATCTATTTCTATCTTATTCTAGTAATAACCAAAACAGGTTGGAGAAAGGAATGCCATGTAGTAGAAAGCTAACTCTAAGTAAGAAAGAAATTGATGCATGCGCCATACTGTTTGTTGGAACTACCGCTGTTGGTCTAAGTTGAAACTCAAAAGAAGGGTGGACACGCTATGAGTTGGAAATTTTTCATAATGTAGGAAGAGGTGCACATTCTTAAGTAAGGAAACCAAGGTGTCAGCAAAACGTAGTTGGTAACACATCATAAATAAAAGGTTGTTGTATTGTATGTAGTAAGACAGTTCAACATAGACATAGAGACTATAGTTCAAAATAGAATTTTCTTTATTTATGTTGACCAAATTATGAACTACGTATGAAATGAAACATTAATGATGTAAGTCACAAACAAAGCCAAACAAAAAAGTCAAAAGCCTATCTATTTTGTATGGATCGAAGATATGTTAAGGCCACCGAATTAACTAGTTCAAAAAAAAGTCTAGTGTTAATAAAAGGGCAATCGAGGGCTGTCTAAACATGCAAACAAGGCTAGGAAATCAACATGTCATGCCAAAGAATACCCGTTTAAATCAGGTGTTATGTGCCTGCTTCTTTTCTCTAACGAAAGAAATATTTCTCCACTAGTTATCTCCTAAGCAAGGCTTCCTCTATTATTTACTCCTACTTACTGTCCTAGGAAGTTCTCCTTTTTCACAAGCACTCTCTTTGACAATGATTCCAAGTCCTTTTTGTTTTCTCGAAAGATGCGAGCATAAAGACGTAGTAAAAGAACAAATAAATAAGAACTACTTTTTCCTTATTTTCTAGAGGCTTAGTAAAAAGGGTATACCTAACGAACGGGTTTGTTCTAATTCTAATATAGATATTCACGAATAAGGGCTTAAGGACAACAGCAAATAGAACGCGTGAGTGAATTTAAACAATGGAGAGAGACCCCACATAATTTGAGTACTTAGACTTTTTAGAGGAAAGGAACCTCTAGGGGAGGAATACAAAAACAACGAAATAAAATAAAGAAATAATGATGAATAGCAGGAACTGCTCCAGATTCTTATTATATTGTGATTGTATGTGAATGAAAAGTCTAAAAAAGAGATTAATGCGTACTGAAATGCGCGCTTCCTTTAAGTCTGAGGAAATGCTATAGTGAAAGTTCGGTTTTCTATTAAAACTAGAATATCTTGGCTTTTCTCTTTGCTAGAACCACAGTAAGTCACGTAGCAACAAACACAACAACAATTATTACTAATATTACTACTAATTCTTTTCCAAGTCAACTTTTTCTTCTATATTTTTTCTCTTTTTTTGTCCTTGCTGCAAATTCATAACGCTGCACTAACGTATACTCCAAGGAAAGTCTATACCGAGCACCTATGTAGAAAGCTAGAAAATAGACTAGATCTACTACGACGACTTAAAGAAATTCATAGAAAAAATCGATGCTTAACGAAATTATTGACTTTAGGTAAATCTTTGGTATCTAACACTATTTCCTACCTGATCCTAGGAGATTCATAGTTAATTATAGACTTCCCTCTCTTTCCTTACTCTCTATATGCTTTTTGATTTATTGAATTTATTTGAATTTATTGAAGAATTGGCTTTTTGGAATGCTGTGATATATATATATATAATAATCAAAAGTCAAAGCAACCGGTGTTGATTACTACCGGTATATGATAGTTGATTTTCTACAACTGTTACCTACAAGTCTTTTTCTTCCTAAGCGATTGCTAGATTCTTATTGTTTGCTAAAGTAAAGGGATATTATGGGCGTATTACGGCACTTTTCATTTTGAGATAAGCTCATGATCTCTTGCTTCTATGTTAGTTTTTCCGACCCTTTTCATTTTAATGCTATGTCATTTTTTGTTCTATAACTCTACAAGTAGTAAACACATAATTCGTAATTGAGGAGTAGAGAGCCTATCGACACACCTAATTTGAATAGTCCAACGACGAAAAGATAAATACAAGATAATAATAATAATAAGGCGGATGTTTCCAGATCTAGTAATACTGACCAGAAAGCTAGAGTTACTTACACATTTTTCATTTGTGCCATTCCTGACGTTTTAGAAGTAATCCAATAGCTCTAGTAACTATAACTAAAACAGTTGTATTGCTGAGTATACTTTCTTCACTTCACAGTGAGTAGCCAACAAAGAAGACATTTTGAGGTAAAGGAGTTTTCATTTCTGCAACTTGGTGTAAGTACTACATAAACGTTCTCAGATTCAGCTATACCATAAATGACATTCTTTGCTTTCTTCCATTTTCTTTTTTCAGTATCTAAAAGTTTTGTGTAGGGATAAAAGAATTGACCCAAAAGTGTGTCAGCACCCTTCTTTTTCGAGCTTTATCTAGTAGCCTTTCGCCATCTTTATAGAATGACAAGGTATGACAGGGGTGTCCTTCAGTATTTGTTTTCTGTCACGTACATGTTTTTGTAGTAGGAATTTCAAATGTTAGTAATGAATGAGAAATGTAAGAAATGCGTTCTTTGTATAGTCTATGCAGGTTAATTGCGATTAATCGTGTTCTTGATGTTGCCAAAAAGATCTTAGATTTGTGAGGTTTGTAAGGACAAATTACTATAGGTTGTATGCTATGAATGGGTTCTGTATCTTGGTATTTAATTGACTACACATTGTATCCTACATTTGAGAAACTTTGGTTTTCCTTCTTTATTTCCTTTTTTTCATTTTCATAGAGTTCCTTTCTTTTTATTCTCTTTGACAACATCGATGCTGATTATTCTTCCCCCTTTTTGCTCTTCCCTACCAAGTTGGCAATGTTTCTAAGGTCTAGTCAAATCAACTATTTATTCGATGTCTTCTTAACCGAAAAACAAATGAAAAGTCCACCCGTCTATATTATTCTATTTTTTTTGAACTGTATTATATTATTTATATATGTAGGTATATAGATATAGCACGAATTGTGTATGATATATATATATATATTATATGAGACTCCAAAAGAAAATAGCATGAGATCCTCTTTTTTAGTTAGTTACAAGGACGTGTTTACCAAATGCCAAAAGAGAGAAATAAGGGGCTCCCTTGCGCGTGTAAAATACTCCCACTCTTCTCCAACTAAGTTTACCACATATTTACAAAATGACTTGTTATGTCTGAACAGCATTTTTCTTCTCCTCATAAGTCCAGTGTTCGCACAAATGTTCGAAAACTCCTAATGTAATGATCTCTCTCCCACCAATGCTTTATTCTATGCTATTCCAACTAAAACTACATAATGAGTTTGTTCTCAAAATATTCCTCCTGCCTTCTACCTTCATTCAACGCATATGGAAGGTCTAGAAATAATAGAAAATGAATAAGAAAATGACAGCACACTTACTACCAAGCTCTAATTCAAGACTGTAAGCCAATAGCTTTCCGCATATTTTATTACGCAACAACAACAAAATAGGATGGATTTTCTATCTATCTATAGTGTTGTGGAAAATAGCCGGGAGTTTGGGGTAGAAATAAAGAATTTATTAGTCGATCTTGGATTTCAATCTTTTTTTGCCTATCTAATTAACAGTACTGGAATGGACTTCTATATTTTTCTTTTTGGAGAAAGCTTTTTGGAACTATTCACTTTTTTTTGTCTCCCTTTTAACGCCTTGCCTTTGGAAGAAAAATAAGTAGGAAATCGTGAATTCAGGAGAATGAGATCTTTGAAAGAGATTAGGTAGTTAATTATTAAAGGTAGTTAATTATTAATTATCAAGTTGTTTTACTTCTAGATGGTCTTGGGTCTAGTTTTCTTCGTGGACACCTGGATTTAGCTATGAACGTAGAGTTACTTTCGACATTTCTTACGTATTTTTAGTATCTATTTTTAGTAGAATATATATCTAATAGTCTAATTGCAACGTTTAACAACCATAGGACCGTAGGAGACAAAAAGAACAGAGTTTTCATTCTTATGAAAATGACGGAAATTGTTCTTTCTTAAGCATAATTGAGAAACCTTGAACACATATAAAAAAGAATATTATACACAGTACACTCGAAGAAACTAATTACAATTACTACAAATTCTTATAGCTATTGCTATTATAGTATGTTAGTTTCTTTTTGCTTATACCCAAAATCAACAATGGAAATCAATAAGAATTTTCCAATTTGAAGCGAATTTTTAAGTGAAAAAAGGTCTTCCCTTGTATGTAGTTAGTATGTATTAGAGCTTTTTTCGAGTAGCATGAAATCTCGTCGTAGCATTTATTAGATCTATATATAGTCTAGAAAAGAGGAAGAAATACCCATCCGTATCGTATTATTATACATTATACAAAACAATTAGCGTGTATGGCAAGTGGTCTTGGAAGTGGAGCAATAGCAAGGCTTCCCGATAAAGAGTACCTACCTAACATAAATGAAATGGAATCTAAAAAACGTAAATGAATTCTAGAAAGAAATACTAGGACTTATTTCCAACCAGGCTCAAATGCAACTCTTCGGAACGAGAAGAAAGCTTCCTTTCTTTATTTAGGAAAGAGAAAATCGTTGTTTACAAAATTCTTTATTCTTTCTCTTATTCAACTATCTTTATATAGCCAAAAACTAGCCAAAGTTTCACAAAAACGAATACATTAATTTCATTAGAATGCTTTTTTTTCTTTTCTGGTTCCATCGAGTAAATAAGAGAATGCTCTAGTTGTTAGTCTAATAAATTTGATAACGAGATAATGAGGGGCGGTTACAGGTGTAATATAATAAGAGGACAAGGACTCTTCCTAGACAAGGTTTTCTTCTTCTTTCTCTTCTAGGTTCTTCTAGCAACGAGCGATTTCAAATATTGACTACTTTTTCTTCTTAGCTCTATTTCTACCCAGAAGGAACTTGGCGGTTTTTGCTTCATTCGTATGTGTATCAGTTCTAACTTCTTGTCAAAGAAAAGTAATGACTTTTTCATTCTCACAAATCAAAAGTGTTCTTTTGCTAGCAACCCCGAGCAGGAAATCTTGTAAATGTGTAATTTAGAATCATATTCTATTTACTTAAGTTGGAACCCTTCCTCTGACTAATTCCTTTTCTTTGCCAACATTACAATAACTAATATGTCTTTCTACAAAGCGTGTTACGCATGATGTGAAGTGAATAAAAACCCAGGAAACATTTGGTCTAGTTCCTTCTTTTGGGATATTTAAAGAAATTCACTTCATTTTTGACTATTCCTTTTTTTTCTATCATGAACAAGTAGTTTCACGCATTTCGATGACGTTACATATAAAGAAGAGACCTCCCACGTATTTTCGATATCTACAATCAAAGTTGACATGTCCGCAGAATCCATTTTATGTTGCGATATTTACGACGAGACACCTACAGTATATAGCTGTAGCTGTATATATATTCTATAGAAATACAATTATGTTACTTACGCATAATGCCATGTTTTCGTGTCTTACTTTAAATAGAGTTCTTTTCTATGCTGACATTGTTACGACTACTGCTGCTGTGACATTATTTGTGTTTATTATGAAGACAGACACATTTCCTTGCCGACTACAACACAACATACCATTTGTTAATTAGCGTGACATAATTCGTTATAAGACACACGACTGTGAAAAGATTTGTCTTAGCTCGCTACATTTCATTATACGTCAATCAAGGACCACCTTGTTATCCTGAATGCTAGGCGCTTGCTGCTGTCTTTGTATAAGCCTACTCTTTAGTATAAAGATACACATTACTGAGTTGCTAGTTGCTATTATTATTAGATCCTCCCGAAACCACAGTAGAAGCCTTCCTTCCAAGAAAAATGACCTGAGAGACGCTTCTCGGCGATTTAGTTGTTGTTATTCATTTTAGAATTCATTATTGGAAACCACTGCAGAGAAAGGACAAAAAAAAGAGTCAACCTTGGATTCTATTCTGTTAGGTATACAATGAAAAATGATATAGAATGTCTACTATGAAAGCACGCTTATTTAAAAGATTCCTTCCTACCTAAAAAAGAAAAAGGTTGTGTTCTGCACCACTAAGGACAACAACAACATAACTATGTTTTGAGAGACATTTTTGTAATCTACAGTTGATGTACCAAATTTCAGCAGAATTTTTCCAACACAAAGTAGTAGCATATCAAGTGAACCTATTTAGATTAGTTTTTATGCCTCGTATATAGTTGTAGTTGTGCTTTATTTCTAAAAACTGTAGAAGATCTTTTTGATTTATGCCAGGTTTCTTCGTTCAACTATTTGATTTGTAAATAATTGATCGACTATGTATAAAAAAGGTTAGAACTACTTAGTTAGGTACTTCAAGGAAAGGAAATAGAGAATTCAATAGCTACGAAATCATTGCACATTACAAACAAAGACGTAAAAAAAATGTAGTTTCTTCTTAGATCTAATCTAAAAACTGCTCTAATTCTATCTAATATATGGAGTATTTGGTTGATCATTATGTTCTATAGATTTTTGTCCTTCGTCGTGATTTTGATTTTGACTTGTCGTGTTTGGATTCTGACGCCTAACAAGATTTCACGAATTTCTACATAGTGGATTCCTTGCTTGTTGTCACCAAAAAAAAAGCCAAAAGGAAGAAGGTCATGGCTGTCACTGTACTGAATATCAGACTTCTTTTATCTTTTCTGATTGACTTTATTTTATTAGTAATGGTTGTAGTGATTTTTCATTCACTTTCCACCTTCCATTTATATGTATTGTTAGCCTCTTTTGCCTTGTGCTTAAAATCATGACCTTAGAAGAGAGAGACAGAAAACACGAGAAAAAGAATCATTTCTGATATCCGAGTACAGGGAGCGAGGGGTGGCATCGTTTCTAAAAAAGCACTTCTATATTGATTGCACACTAGAAAATGTCAATAATAACTTGAATACAGCAGACCTAGAAAAATAGGAAACACTTACTGATGAGACCTGTTGTCTTGACTCTAACTAATCTAACGTTGTTGTTGTATTAACATATGAGAATTAACCAATGTTATGACTTTTGCAACAATAAAGAATTGGTGAGATGCATTGAGTATTTCTTCAGACGACATTTCTGTTTCTAATAATTACATACAACAATTACAACAGATTTCTAAAAAAAGGAAGAAGGAAGGCAGTAAACGAGGGTCAAGTTAAAGTAAGATGATACACAAACCGGATGATCATAGACATAGATTTGAGTAGATAATTAACCATTAAGGTACCAACTAATTCACCAAATTCGAAATACATATTCTATATAATAGAACACTGTTCACTGCCGCCGATTTCAAAATGTTTTCTGTCAGCTGGGCAAGACTCACATCACACTAACACAAAAAGGAATGAAAAGGGTAATAAGAATTCATATCTTAAAATACATCCAAAATGAAATAATGTAAATAAAAACCTTGTGTTTATGAACGAGAACGCTCCTATTTGGGGTTTCGCCTATTTGCTGCAATATCCTTGAATCAACATCGGAAATGTTATTCGGAATAAGACTATCATCCTCTTTCATCCAAAAAACAGGCAAGTATTATGCTACTTCTGTTTGATTTGCAAGAACAAAAAAGGGGAATAATTACACCCGGCTGGAAGGAAAGTGAAAATACTTTATTTAATAGTCTTCTATTTTCATTGCAGAAGAGAAGATCTCATTGTTTGAGGTCTTCAGGGGGAATAGAAAATTCAGAAAGAGTTGAAAATGCGCAGTCTATTGATTAGGGTGGAAAAAGAAAGTTTCACATGAAAAACATTACTCTTGATACGACAACGGCGTTCGGTCATATCCTTTCCTTAACCGGGCATTATCCAAGAGAAGATTTGTGACTAAAACAAACATAGTTGACATTTTTTTTCGAATAGACAAAATAGTCTCTGCAAAAATAGAAATATAGAACTGTAGTTTGAAATCACAAAAATTCTATGAAAATAAAAGGACACATGAGCAAGGAGCGCAAGTAAAAGAACCTTTTTTCAGTCTATTCAGAGACTCTCACTCAAGCTTGGGTTAAAAAGAAAAATCTATTTATGGAAAATTTTAGCAAAAGGAGTTCGTTGTCAATGAAATTGATTTGAATTAATCAGAGAGGGGGAGTTTCAAAAAAATTTACATGAACCTCAGAAAAACCATAATCCATAGGAAAAAGAAACGAGTCTGCATAAATTTGAAGTAATAGAAATATTCAAAGTTACGAGGTAATGGATATTGATTACAAGTCCCTTCCTTTTTCCCTTTTTTTTGAATGATTTGTACGTGTACGAGAAGAGGCGGGATACGTAGTTTTCCAGCAAGCAGTTTGGAAAATTCTCCTCTACTAGTAGATTCTCTTTCTCTGCGATGAAGTAATCAAAGCTGTAACCTACAAACAGAAAATAGATTGTGTACAACTCCTATGTTAGAATTGTTGATTGTTGTAAATAAGGACCAAATCAAATAAATAGAATCTTGTTGAAGTGAATTTAGGATTTAACCAAGCAGCAGCAGCAGAGCAGCCATTACCTTTCTTTTTGCCCTGAAGTACGGGGATAGTGGTAGAATCTTATTTGTCTTAGAACCTGAAATAGATCTATGTATTCTATACAAAAAAATAGTTCTAGTTAGGCCAGAAGGAAAAACATGCAATTACAAACCGAGGAAAGAATGCTTGTCTAATTGATTTTTTAGTTATGTTGGATAATTATAGAAGATAGTTGAAGGAAGGAATAGTTCACAAATTGTCAAGCAAAATGCCATATTTTAGATTAGACTACACTACAAAAAAAAAACACATTCATAGAAAAGTGTGAAAAGGAGGACGTACTACTGATTGATATTTCATCGAGAAACATTCTATTCTCTACTCTACTGTATATCTACTAGAAATGAATTGTTGCACTCTCATCAATGATGAAAGAGTAAGTCTAAAGCACGTGGAATTGGGTAGATAGCCTTTGTGTTTGTTCCGACCTGCATGTATTCTTTCTTGATTTTAACAAGATCCTAAAATAAAGTAAGCTAGATAGCAGAAAGAGGTAAGGAAATACACTAGAAATTAGACAATTTCGGTTTGTATTACTCTGACGGTGTATATTATTTATATATAATAGATATTATAGAAAAAGGAGTCCTCGGCATTACATTAGTACTGAAATCGACGGAAGAAAGATCCTAGATAACGAGGAAGACAACTAATTCAGTAATCCATCAAGTCAACTCCGAAACTTAAAGAGGGTCAAAAGTTATTAGAGTAAACATTAGTTGCTTTGCAAATAAATCTTACTCCAAAAAGAAAGTTCAAAAGGCATCATTATTAGAATTGTTATATTGGAATAGATTACTTTATTTCACCTCTTGTACAGAGTTACTACATTATAGAAATAGAATGGGATTCTTTCTTTTAGTTTCGTAGTTTTGACCACACTCTTTTTTTATATCGTAGTACCGCATGTTACTATTTCTTTTTCTTATTGTTATTGCAAGAAAAGTAGAATTGTCTTTGTATTTTCATATATCCCGAGTCTCCTCTTATTGATACTTTCTTCTTCTTCTTAGTCTACCTGAAAGAATTTCTTAGTTAACAACCCTTGTATCTACCAACGACACGCGTCAACCTACCCGAGAAAGGCTCTTTCTGAAAACTGAAAAAATGGCTGGGAGGAATGAAATGAAAAAAGCGGAAGAGATACGAACACCTATCAAGTGCATAAGACTACTAAGGCAAACCTGAGTGTTTTAGTACTGATTTAGACTTAATTACTACATAGTAAGGGCATCCTCCGCCAATACCAAAACTGATACCTTAAGGAAACCCTCTCAACATAAAACAGGTGTACACGTACAAAATCTTATTTATACTCGTCATCGGTGGTTATTACTTTTTATCTTAATGCTTTATTACCTACTTGGGACTAGAACTTCCAACTATTTGGGTTTGGACTTTCACTTCATTTATATAGTCTAGTGTGAAAAATGTTTGGTGTTGGGTAGAAGTGTTAATTAACTAGATTATTATGGGTGGCAGGCTTACTATATAGTATAATAGTTCATAGTATAGTTTTCATAAATTAGCAAATCAAGCATAGCAACTAAGCTGTTCTATCTTTTAACTATCTTGTCAATTCTCAAACGACATACGTAGGAAGTGGAATATCTGTACATACAACAGGAAAAAAACGATTAGAGACCCAGCCGATTAGTAATATTAAGTAAGAACATAATAAGGAATGGAGTCAAATATTCGATGTAAGAGTGTACTTGGATTCTAGTAGATTCTATTAGATAATACTTCGGTATTCTTCTTCTGGGATAGAAGCTACTATTGAAGAGTTTTGACTTTTCTCTTTGATCTCTATCTGAAAATATGAAATATCTATGAAGAAAAAAGTGTACACAGACAATTGAGCTCCCTTATGATTCCTATACGTCTTAAAATCGTAGGAAAATGTTCTTTTATTCCTCGTATTAGTTGACTAGTAAACTATTGTCGTGATGGCATATCGTTGAGTCTTAGAGTACTCCACCTCAAAAAATCTTGAGAAACACATATTTGAAGTATCTACGAGCAGAAGCAGTTACAAGTCTAATAAATCAACGGATACCTTCTCTATATACTTTCTTTGTAGTAACATTTTCCAATCTTCCTTTGTTTTTTGGTTTGGTTCTGAAAGAAATTGAAAGAAATCGCTCTGATTTGCTTTTTCTATCTCTTTGACTCTTTGTTTGGGTTCAAAATTCCGCTCTAATCGAAGACTTTTTCGCTAATTCCATTTGTATTTAGTACACCTCCGAGGAACACGCTTAGAAAAGAAAAAGGAAGAAATCAAAAGGCAAATAAATAATCCTTTGACAGCAAATTAACTTAGAAACAAATAAATATAGCGTAGTATAAAAATTTCTTACTAATTTCTTGTCTTGTTATCTGTTTATGACCTGTCATGAGAAATAATTGGATATCTTTTCTAAGTAAGAGCTCTGTTCTTTTCTCGAGCCTTGGTTGTAATCAAGCCATGGAAGAATATCTGCCAATCCCTGTTGAGATCGGTGCTCTGCGTCTACGAGCAATAAAAGATCATACGACGACTCCTGATATAATAATGGATTATTCTACCTAACGAAATGGAGATAATTCAAAAGTATTAAAAAGTCATAATAGTAATAGGTAGTTTTTACATCGAAGAAAGATGTCTTGATACTGTTCACGACGTTCGTGAGTTTACAACTTTTTATATTACATACATAAGAGATTAGAATGCAAAGTCAAAGAATTCATTGCAAATTTGCGGGAGTAGTGTGAAAAGATAGCTAAAGAATTGGTAAAATAAAGTCTAAATCTATATCCAAATTTTTCTTGCAGATTCCCCGCGAGAATGCTTGAAAGCTTATGTCTCTTAGTTTTGGACGTAGAAAAAAAAAGACAGGAAGATTGAATAATAATAATTGTCATCTTACAGGCAAGAAAAAAGGCAAACACGAAAAGAGAGTCCCTCGGAGTTTGTTAGTTAGATTTAGAATCTCCTGCAGTGGACAAGACCTAACTAAGTTCGTTCCTTCGTAGTTCGTAGTTGTAGACAAAATCTAGTAACTATTGGTAACTTAGGCTAAATCAACTAAAAGAAAAGGGAAATTAGAACCGATTTCATTAAACAAAGCACACATATTCCATTTCTTTCTCTAGTTTATTTATCTACGCTTACTACCTATGCTACTCCCTACCCTCTTACCCAACCAAATTGACTCTTAAGGAAGATTATACCTATGCCTTTTTCAATGATTGATCGGATCAATATTTCTTTATACAAATAGAACATAATAAAGACACTGTACTAAATACTAATAAATTTAGACATCAACAGATCGAGTTAACATTAATGACCAAGTAGAATTCCACGAGCAGAAAAGAAGATTCCAGGTCAACTCAAAAATGGAAAAAAATCCCTTTAGCTAAAGAAGAAAGTGGCAAGAAAAGAAAGCAGTAACGTGTTGTTTTTGGAAAAGAAAGAAATCATGCGACATATACAGAACTAAATACAATACATTTCTAAAGAGATTTTCGTGACTAGAGAAGGTGTGGGGAATAGAAAAAGAATCTAAAAAGAAGGAAATATTACCAACTACTGGGTTCTCCGGATAGACTAGGCTTAACGAATAAATTGATTGTTGGTTAAGATAATTCAGCCTATATAAATTAGAAAAAAAGGATCTTCCTTAGAATTTCCTATTTCCGCTGCAGTAGATTGCGAATCAATCCATCCATGTTTAGGCGTCGTGCCAGTCCTAACAAGTAAACGTAAAGATGGTTTACTTTGCAAAGTAAACATAATTGTCTTAGGATGAAAAAACACCCATAAAATAGAAATAAAAGAAGTTAGTCCATACCTCTCTGCCTAAAACTAAAATGAGGCTGTTGGCTGCTCTAATATTTTATTTGATTTTCTATATCTATATTAGATATAGACGTGCTATATAACATGATATGTCTCTGGTATTATTTTGATCCGCGCTTATGTACTTCTTTCTTCCCTATTCCAAAAGAAATTTATGTTATGTGTTATGTATATGAACCCATCCTTTCATTTGCATCAAAGGAGAGTGCAGGAGAGTCTGACTGAAGAATAGGAAAACTAAAATCAAAAATATCCTAGTGTTGTTAGGAACGAGAGAAGAGAACTACAAGATCAGATAGAATATAGGTAGATCCTCTGTTAGTCCGGCAAAAAAATACCTCCAAAGTTGTATCGCAGGAAGCTTAGCCAATCTTGATTCATATAGTTCTAGTAAAGGATCGCGGTAAAAAACTGGCGTCAGATTGTAGTAGGGCCCATAATAGCATAGGTAGTAGAGAAGAATTTGGTCTATTCTATATTATATAGTTTATATGCTTGTTTATTTGTTGTATTTGAGTTGTAAAAACAAATGAATTCCTTAACTTTCTCTATCTTCTTTTTCATAGACTTTTCGCATAACAAACACTTATTTAAATACCCCCAGAATTTCATTCATTTTAATAGAACCCGTCATAGATTAACTTTAATCACTTTTGATCTCCCCAGATAGGAGGGCTTCTTTTTCGCGGAGTAGTCCTGCGTGTAGGAAGATAAATAGAATCAATCATGCATAAAACAAAGTATGTAATACGATTTTTTTTGTCCAAAGTAAGAGTCGGTGGATCGATCTTTAATAATTGTTGGTTTTCTTCTTTTTGTTCTAGTATTCTAATAAGGAGTAAGTTCATTTCGAAATTCATAAAACTTAGTTGATTAGTAAATGTAGTCACTCACTTTATTATGAAAAAATGACTCAATCTAATAAATAGATCTCGCACAGCCAACCCAGGCGGAGTAATTCCACTTTAGGTACTTAACATGTTGAAGTAAATGAAGATTGTATACAATAACTACTCATGCTTGTTCTTTTTGACACTCCACTCCTATTTGTTGTGAGTATAGAAAAGACTCGAAAGTCTTTCAATTTGGTTAATCAATCGTTATGAATATTAGTCATTTTTCTAGGCCTTTTTTCTGACTCTCGGTTTTGGTCTTTTTTGACTTTGACTCTGAATGTTTTCTGTTTTGGTGTGATCTACCAATAAGAACAATTCCGTAATTGCATTATGTTTGTTATGTGCAATTTCAACTATTTCCTTATCGTTTCATATGAACTTCTACCGAACCTTGTTTAAATATATCTTAGCGAGTGCACGATATGCTCCTACTTGATCTCAATCAAAATGTTTCAGTTGTCCACTATTAGTTTTTGTATAGAGAGTTAAGTGACATTACTTTTTTTTTGTAAGATCTTTTAACCCTTTTATCTGGTTTTAGTCTAATTAGTCTCTATAAATTAATCTTAGAAATGAGAAACGCTTGTATTGAGTAGATAATAGTATCTCTTGGGAAAAAACCCACCAGAAGGAAAAGGAAAATAATATACTAGATTTTAAAGAGCAAATAAAAAGACTACGTGTAATTCTTAGAGAAAAAAGAAATAGATTTAGGATTCATTTAGGATTAATTAAAGGAAATCCCATCCTCGCTATACAATAAATAACAACAAGGATCAAATAGAAATAGAAGCTTTTGTATGTATGCAACTATATGTATGCAACTATATGTATGCAACTAGTTGAAAGAAAAAGAAGGTATTTTGTAAAACTATTCATTCAATAATTCAATACTCTTAGTAAATAGTCAAACAAATGCTCGATACCTCTTCCTCCTCGTTCGTAATATTTTGTTGGACTTTTGGCTAAAATCCTAGTAGAACCTAGTATCATCCTCTTTTTTCATATTTTCAGGATGTCCTCTATGTTATATGTTGTTTTATTACTGTACAACCATGTAGACTAGTTAAAGTAAAAAATAGATCTATTATATAATAGAAGCAAATAAATAGAATTCTAATACTAAAAGAGAAGTCACCGTGCAAATACTAAGTGAAGTTGTCTAAGAACTAGACTCTAATAAATAGAAAGAATCGCTTAAGCAGAAAGGTGTTGCCGAGCTAGACTAGAAAAGAACGTCTTTATTTAAGAATCTCAGACTTTTCGAAAGAAAAAAAAAGCATAGAGTGAGTCCAACCTTTACGCTGTCATAACAAGGTAAGTGATAGGTTAAATAGCATGTACTAGATCGGATACTTTTTTCCCTAACTTTTTCTTTGATTTAGAAACCAAGCAAAGCATGATAGGATATTACTACAACTACCAAAAAAGGCAATTGACTCATAGCGTACATTTCTCTAACAAATTCTATAGCAAAACACTTCGAGAGTTAGTTTTAGTTTGGAACATGGATTATTCGTGAATAAAGCTACGTTATATAATAAAATACAGAACCTAACTCCTAGAAGGGAAATGGGTATTTGATTTGGATAGGAAATTATCTTTCTTGACAATTCATTCTAAATTGATAAATGAAAATTATAGCACGAAGTCTTGGGGGACTATACTACATATTCATATTCACGCTAATCGTAGTGATTCATTTACCATCAATCAAAGGCAGAGGCAGAGGGAAGAGCGTAAAATCAAAAGATTAAAGCTAGGCGTGTCGTCGTAGCGGAATAATGCTGTACATTGGGAAAATATGAAACTATAAAATGAAACATATCTTACTGAGCCTCTTGGTTGGACAAACACTGCTTGCATAGTCAAATTTTATTTAGTTTTTTGGTTTCTATAGTTTCATAGAGGTTTTGCCGCAAGTACAACAAGTAGAATAATGCTTGGTATATTTTGTTCACGTCTACTCGATCTTTTTCTTTCCTAAACATTGTTCTAGAAATAAATACTATTCCACAGTTTCTCTTTTTTTCTCCAGCTGGAATAATAGTTGGATTAAAAAAAGTAGACATTTCCAAACTAAATAAAAAGAGTCATTTATGATAGAGACTCCCAAATTAGTAGGTCTTTTCAAAAAATGTGAGTGAAAGAAAATTCATGTAAAATAAAGAATATTCTCATATTCATATGTTTATGGTTACTTCCTCCTTCTCCCGTCTAATTAAAGGAAATAGATTTGTTGAGTTTCTTAGTCGTAGTAAATATTTCTCAGCTTTCACTTATGTCAATCAAATAGCTAGAAATATTTTGGTAATTGTCAATGTTCAGTTAGAAGGAAAAGTTCCGATAATAGAGGAAGAGAAGAGAAGAGAGAAGGTGTTGCTATTACCTTGTTGATACAATAAGTTGACATAAACTGTTATGTATGTATGTTATCTGTTGTTTTTGCATAATTTGACTTATTATGTTACTTCTTTTTTTTTGCCATGAGCATACGACTAGAGATCTATTTATTTTCTATAGAAAATAGAAGGGATAAGTAATAAGTAAGCAGCAAAGGGAAAGTTAATCCTAAGGTACTCATCAAAATGAAAAAGTATGCCTGTAGTAATAAAAATTTTGAAGGAAAGTTCCTGGTGATTTCTGCGTAAGTTAAGTAAGTAGAATATCGTGGTGGAAATACAAATTCGAATTATTATATAGATTCTTCTAGTATTTAGATTGTTGAAATATAGTGAGTGAATGAGGTATAGTATAGTATATAGCTTTCATTTGAAAATTGACTTATGTTCTAGCACATGTTTCTTACTAGACTAGAGAGAGAACTGGAGAAGGAATTCCGTTATAGACAAATATCTTTTTGTTTTGTAGTAAAGTAATGCTGCAAGTATTCCAAATTACCTTATGCTATCAAGGTGCATACAAAAAAAATGACTTTTTGATTCTAATCAGAAACTGCAAAATTGATTCTATTACGCCCAGTACTTCTACTCGAGTCAAAGAAAGAGTTCCTTAATATCTAGTTTGCGCTGTCTTTATTCTCGAATCTAATCTTCTCTATACTTTTACAATGAAAGAAAGTATTGTATGTACTACGCGCAAATGGTTCATTTATTTAGTTAATACTAATTCAGAAAGATACATCCATGCCATCTTACTTAATCTTAATACTTAATTTCTTCCTGACCTGAGGAAGAAGAAAGAAGGATGGGTGGAAGAAAATAAGTGTATCCTAAAACCTGCACAGAAAGAATATATATATATATTAATTAGATTATCCTTAATATCTCAATTTCTTACAAATTACGAAATAACGAATCTAATACGAAGTAAACCACGAAGCTTTCATAATGAAGAAAGACATTCATTATAAAGAAAGAAGACCTATAAATTTGGAAATATTTTACAAAAACAAAACTCTTTTTAGGTATTTCACCGCCAAGCAAATCAAAAGCGCGAAAAAAGAATTTTCATTCCAATTCCGAGAAGTAGAGGATCTACGGGATATGGATAAAACACTTAGAAGAGAGATTTTACTTTAGTTTTGAGTGCAGTATATGTAATCACAAAAGCAAAAAGGTTACGTAAGTCTTGTAGATTTTCATCAACGACAAGAGATTCCAAGCAGAATTGGGTATGCTTAGTCCTTTTTTATCTTCCCTTAGTAAATGTCTTTTCTATTCCTTATTCTAAATAATCCTTATAAACCTACATAATATGACATGCATTATTATTTTGATTAGAAATATTCTTATTATTTATATAGTGGGCTATAATATTTCAAGATGTTTGTTTTGTTTGGTGTAATGTAGGAAACGAGCTGTGATGCTGCTAATCTTATTCTTTGTTTCTGCTAAAAAATGACTCATGTATATTCCCCGTTCTGCTGCCTAAGAGGTTGTCCTAGTTGTCTGTTTCAAACTATATTTGTCGAGAAGTACATGAACTAAGAGCTTATCTATTTATCCTGGACTTCTTTTTTATACTCCTAACTAAAAATTCTATAATTAGAATCTAATAATTAATAGAATTTTTTAGTACTCTCTACCTTGCATGGATTTTCATTTCGCGAGTTTCTCTCCTCCTATTCTAACTAGACTCTATTCTTGAATGAAGATGACTAGTTCCTTGTTGAAAGAGAAGATATTTGCACTGACATATGTTCGAAAAAAAGACTAGAATAAACAAATATTGAATCATAACCGAGGATTTGCTCTTAGCTAAACTAGAATTGAAGGCAGACCTTAGTTCTTAGTTCTTTTAACTTGGGGCAGGATTAGAAAAAAGAAAACACGAGTAATAAAAAAATAAGTAGTAAAGGGTCCTCAGAATAGAAAATAACTCTACTACAGTAATGAGGCAAGTAAACAACAAAAGAACTTCGGTTTTGAAATTGCGAATAATTCCAATTGAAAATATCATCTTTGGCGAAACCTAAAGTAAAGATGGAAGAAAGGTCTTTCTTTTTCGATCAGTTTGGAAATACATTCTAATGTAAATGCTCTAAAGTTCATTATTTTTTGAACAAGTTAGCTGTTTGTTTGTTTGCCCGTAGACCTCGCCTAACCTAAGAGGAAGACTCTGATCAGTAAGTAGAAATTGGTTAGAAAGGAAAGACTTTTGCAAGCATATGGATGGCTATTACTACACCTCTTTCTAAAGGAAGGAGCGAATCCGTTCAAACTGAAAGAAATGACTAAGAAATACTAAGTCAATAGATTTGTTTTCTTCTTTGACGGTTGATTTTCTAATATTTTGACACAACAATCACCAAGAAAGAATAGACAAACAAGTAGTTGCCAAATTTGCATTTGTTCCCCATACCACTTGCTGATACTTTCACAAAGCACAACTACCTAAAATGCTACTGCTACAATTTTCCAGGTTGGTTGAGATTACTTTGGTTCTCTTTGAGGCATAAAAAGTTTCTATCCAGAATTGTTGTTTATCTATTTATTTTAGAGTTCGTGGTCGATTTGGTTACTGCATCTATTTATTATATTAGATTAGGTCAGATATTTCATTTAGGTTTGGAGCCAATGCTTTTTTGAATTTGCCAAATCAATTTTATTGGCACATTGTAAATTGGAACAGTGGTAGAAAAGTCATTCCTTGGAAAAAACTCGTGTAGGAAAATAGAAAAAAAGGGGCAATCCGCTCCGAAGCCAGCAGCAAAACAAAGAACAAAGGAAATATTGCCGCCCCATTCTTCCAAGTCCGAAAAAGAGAGAAAGCCAGCCCATAATAAATAGGAAATCAGATAGTTGAGATAGTTTAGGCAAGATAGATAGGTTTCATAGAGAAAAATGGAAATTCAGGAGCCTATTAGAGATAGAAATCGCAATGGATAAAGAAAGGATCCTATCCTACATAGCGCCTAAGAAGTCTTCGTCCTTCCCAAGCGATCCACAAAGAAAGACTCTAGTCGTGATCCTTGCGAATTCCACCCCACAGCCTCTACTTTCGCCTAAAAAAGCCATTCCACTTTCGTCGTAACTGCCGCATTCCACTTTCACTCTGTTTTCTATCTTGCTTAGAAATTTTCGTTACTTGCGAAAGTCTCTTTTTCCCCTGCCTACTTGTCCAAACGAGGCCATGCTTTCTTTTTAGTAAGATCTTCAGTAGATTTTCGATCGAAATGCGTGTATTTTCCGTAACGTCAACGATTTCGAAAGTAGGGTTCGTGTTGGCCCGTAGACGGATTGACTTGCCTTCTTTTCTGTCTTCTCTTTGCATTTGAATTTCTTAACCCCGTCTGACTTGTTTGTTGGAAAGATCTTCTTATTTCTTCTTTTTCTTTTAATGTTAATGAAAAAAGCCATCATTAATGCGAATAGTGCAATAGCTTCTGTCAAAGCAAATCCTAAGATTGCGTAGCCGAATAATTGTTTTGCTAGCGATGGATTTCTTGCTACGGAATGAATCAAGGAACTGAATACATTTCCAATGCCAATAGCTGCTCCGGCGAGTGCGATTGTTGCTGCTCCTGCTCCAATTCATTTCGCTCCTTCTAACATCTTTCTGTCTTTCGGAACTGTTTGTACCGCGCTTGTCTATGTTTGTTGTTATTTATTTGTTGTGCTGGACTCATTTGTTGTGTCAATCAAGAGTCCGCATTAGGAGATTGAAATGGAATAAGGAATTCCTCGTCTTTTTTTTCTTTCTCTCTTTCCTATTTCTCTCTCTTTTTCTTGTCCATTCCGCTTACAAAGTCTTTGGAGAAAAGAACAAGAATGGATGGAATTTGTAGTCATTATGGTTTGTCGTCCATTTCCGAGGAAAGAAGAGAAGGAGAGACAGAAAAGGAGGAAAGCCAATCTTGTACATTTGTGGAAACAAAAAGAAGCTTTCAAGAAAGAGAAAGGGAAAAAAGAAGAAATACCAACAAATCCAATACCAAGGATCCGGCAAAAGAGAGCTCACTTTGCAATTAATGCACCACAACAAGAGGTTTCCGCTTTGGAGATGAGATTGGTCACTAAGACCCTTCTTCCTTTTTCCCAGATTATGTATAGAATCTCGTTTCATCGGTAAATTGCAGATGCAGATAATATAGAGAATTTCATGTAGGTTTAGAAAGGCCCTCGATTTTATACTAGAACTTCAACTCTTATTCAACTAAGGATAAAAAGAGACCTAATAGGTTTAGTTAGAAATAGAATGTTGGAATGTTGTTATCCAACGACTTAGCTCCAACGCGTGGGTGGCAAAGCATAGATGGAAGAATACTAAAGAAACTACTAACTACAAGGCATGCAGGAAAAGGGTTGCTGGAAAAAATCAGAAAGGTGAGAGACAACACGTTGCACCGAGAACATAAAAAGGGAGGAGTGCCACACTTCTAACTATATAACTACAGTCAAAGTTGTAAGCAAAAATAACGCTAAGCAAATGCCGAAGGGTGAAGAGCTAGGATAAACGATTCTAAGTAGGCAAGAGTCAATGAAATCAAATAGTTGGGAGAATACTTACATAGAACAGAACATAGTCATTTCTTTTTAGTATTATGTATGCTCTATGTCTGTACATAACATACAATATTAGTACATAGTTATACAATCATTTTTCCGTCTCTATATTTCTTTTCTATTTCTAAATGTTGTACACCCGCGCTTTTCTATGAATTTCAAAGATTCGTGTATCTAGTAAGCTATGTAGTAAATATTTGACCTCATCTTTTATGCTTATACCTTATACATCTTTCTAAAAGAAATAATAAGAAATCAAATAATAACTATCATCGTTTTTTGGATTGTTCGATTATAGATACTCCTCTTTCAAGTAAGTGTTGATCAATAACCATTACAAGCGGTCATTTCATGTATATTCTTCTCGAAATCCTACGCTTTCAACTATTCTTATAGAATAGTGCATAGCCTATAGAGTACCTTCTAGTGCGGAGTGTTCCCTTTGTAGTTGCGGGGTCCTTTACTTTGCTCTTTTCTTTCGGATAAGAAATAGTTGGTAAGGAAACCAAGCAAGGAAGAGTCGGAGAAGGTATTGCAGCATTTCTTGTCTATATAACGTGATGATAATCAGAACTTCAAAAATGTACGTTTTCGAGTCATAGTGGCCTGTATAATATTTCTGTATACACAAGCCTACCTCTTGTAGTTAATTCATTCTCGTTAATAGAATTCAAAGTACCCCGTGAAATGTTTTACCACGCGTTTTTATATCTATGTATGCTTAGTTATCATCTTTCGAATTGCCCTAATGGTTAAAGCATCTTTGAAGGACTAGGTCTCAGAATAGTCTATTCTCTACCTCTACTTAAGAATTTCATTGGTATTATACATCGTTTACTTTGAGAACTACCTCTTCTTTGTATCTAAGTTTTCTTCCCATGGTAATTGGAGTTACAGCCTTGTTATATACTTGTTGTTATATAAAAGTTCTAGTTAGAGAAATATCGAAGGTGTTTGTCAACAAGATCAAGAATATGACAATAGAAAGAAACAATGCATGCCAACTTTAGAGTTGATTATTAACCAGAACATGAGATGGTTGCACGTTCCAAATCAATAATGAAAAAATTCATTTTGGGTCATCTCGGAGTCGTATCAAGTTGAAGAAAAGGGAGTACTTTATTAGATCCATTCTCAAATTATGCCTTTTGATTATTTCTATTTTAATAGTCGACTGAAAACGTATTCCATTACCTATGAATAACTTTGTTGCAATACACACCTAATCGCGAAGGATATGGCATGCGTTTGGCTATTTATGTTGTAAGCTTAACAAGCAATTGTTGGAATAACTTAGGTAGGTCAGTTTCAGGGTAGAATTCTTACTGATTTAGATTCTATAGTTCTCCTAGTGTTTTTTATGGTAGTGCCCCTGCTTAGGTCCTATTCTTCTGATCTGACTTATTGTCATTTTTCTCAATCTCATATAGTTGTTGGCATTTCATACTAAGTGTACCGTTATAGAATATAGAAAACGAAGGAACATATTCTGGAAAATACATGCATTCCTTCCACGTTCATTGTTTCAGGCGCTACTACAATCTTAATCTACTAAAAGAATTCTTCTTCTTGGTTCCAATATTTATAGCAATATTTCTTTATTTATAGATTGTAGATAGTATAGATATAGTTTTGCACCACAGCGATTTGTTTTAAATTGAACTTCTAACTATCTATGTTTGCACTAAAGAGTACGTGCGCTTCTAGTTTTTGTTGTTTTCATTTTCTATATATTTACTAAAATGACCCGGGTATAGTCTATCTTCGCAATCGACAAATTTCATTAATAAGACTTGGAGTTCATTCGTTCTGGCATCACGACTCTATTTTCTCGAGAATTCTAGCTTAGTGCGGTAGTCAATAATCTAACTAGTTTGGTTGACAACAGAATCTCTACTTTATAGGTAACAAACAGACATCCAAAACGATAGTAGAGGGGGACTATACTTGAATGAAATCGTTAACACATTGATTAGTATGCTTGCTTATTATTAGGTAAGACAAAGAGAAGAGAATACTTGTATTTACATTACATAGATCATAGAACAGAACATAGTCATTTTCTAAAACTTTTCTAAAAAAAATTAGAATAAGAAAGAGAAAACTACGGAAGAGAAGATTCATCTCATCATGCTAACAAATAGTTAAGAGTTGATTATCCTGTTGACGTAGTCAAAAAAAAAGACAATCTTCATTTAGTTGTTGTTCAATCCTTGCCGGGTACATCTAATACAGCAAAATTGACTTTCTTATTTGTTACTTTACTGGAACCACTACCTTTCTCACAAGAAAAAAGGCATTGCTAATTATGACTCCCCACTACTAAATATCACTCAGAATTTGACACTTATAGCATTAGCCCAGAAACTAGAAATTCTAGACGTATTCCTCTTTTCTGGTTATTAATTCTATTCTCTTAGTTTAGTTACTCTTTTGGATTTTTTCCTTTAGAATCAGTTGTAAAGCCTTGAGTCCTAAGAAAAATCTACAGGTCCGAAAGCAGCATAATCGTATTATCACCTCGACCACACCTCGAAACAATTCGTTGTGAACTGGTACAACTGGTAAGTAAATGCCTATTAGAAAGAAAAAAGTATGCGGAGTTCTGGGTTTATTATGATGGGAAAAAGAGATAGAAGATAGAAAGATATCTTCAGTTGTTGTTACTTGTGTTCTTATTCATTCTATTTGGTGGACATTATTGTGACTACATATTTGTAAAAGTAAAACAAACATCTCCCTCTTTTAAGAAAAATGAGTTCCTAAAGAAGAAAATACAAAAAAAAATATGAGTAAGTTCTTAGACCCAAAAGGAAAAAGTACTAGTCGCTTCACTTGCCGAGAGTTTTTTTTTCTAGAATTTGGAAAAAGTCCATTCTGGGAAACAATATCTCACCGTTCGGAGCAATTTCAATTTCCTTATGTTGTGCATCATAACTCCCGCATTCTGATCACTTCTTATGTCGAAAAAGGGTAAACAGTGTATGGGGTATGTGCCATATTGTATGTAGGAAGCCCTTAATTCTGACCCGTACAACTCATTACGTTCAAAAATGGCTATCTGATTATTTATGTTCTTAAGTTACTACTGTGTGGCTTATTTATGACTTTACATGCCGCTCTAAAGAAACGATCCACCTATTTATTCATTCCTCTTATTTCTTACTTAGATTTCCATAGAATTCTCCCCTAAGAGGAAATGTCTTCTAAGAATCAAAAAGAAATGAAGAATTAGTGAGGTGATATGTCTTGCTTCAAATTCTTGCTTTGCTACTAGCTTCTATGGTATGGCCCGGAAAGAGATAATACTTGCAGAAAGAAATCGTGTATACGAGAAATAACTTCTTTTTCTAGATCTACAATTTACGGGCTTATTAACTATCACCTAGTTTTTGAGAACAGAATCATATGAAAGTGTATGCATTGATCGATCCACAAAGAGGGTTTGCTTTTTGAACATGTTCCACGTTTTATCCCGTTGTTGCTACTCTGCTGTATTTTTTGTTGATATGACCAAAATACATGTAAGCTTGTCACACGTCTCAACAATCAAAATGTTAGGGATTGACCCAACAAAAATTCTAAATCTTTCCTATAAGACCTATAAGAAGTTATGCAATTATATATAGTACTAGGTCTTAAAGAAACAGGATCCTCATTTGAATTAGTCTATTTTCATACAAAGTAAACTGTTGCGCCCGAAGTGAGACTTGGATCCCCTTTAGTAGAACATGCATGACGACCATCACTTCTCATATCTAATAAGGAAGGAAAAAATACAAACGGAGAATTGCACAAATTATTTGGATGGAATAAATATTGCTAGAGCAATTGAGTGGCTCCTTATTATTCTATCTTATTCCATATAGCTATGCCTTTAGTTTTTCTTATGATAATTAATGAGAATAATTTTCTCGTCTTATCTTATTTATTTCTATGCCGACAGACATTGTTATGACTACTAAGTAACATCTCTTGCTAAAGAAAGGTACGGACATGTTTAGACAGAAAGCCGGGAATAGGAAACAATACGCCCTACTAGATCTCTTAGAGAGAAGTAAAGAAAAAAAGATGACAATATGTATACATACATGGTAGAGACTTAAATATACATGTAAGATTTCAAAACTTAGGTTAGGGTAGTAAGTACTATAGGGAAGTTATTGTCAAGAAAGAACGTATCGAGTTTAAACCCGAAAGGCGGAAAGTCCAAAAGTTGTGATTCTCTGGATACATTTTTGATGCCTGTTTATGTTTGGAAAAAGCCTGTTATTGTTGAAGGATCCTCATTTTAAAGCAATTGATTCTCTATAAGAAGCATCTCCCATATCTACTCTCTCTACTATGCCTGCATCATGCTGAACCACGACTACGTTTAGAGCTAGGCATTTTGGTCCTTTTACCTGTGGCTTTATTTATCACGCCTCTACTAGACTTTTTCTTCTAACCCTGCCTTGTACTACGATTTTCTCCAACCAATTTCATTATCAATCTCTTTGAATTCACACCCTTTAGAGACAGTTATTGTTGAAAAGAAGCAAGGCTCTTAAACAAAACTACCTTTTGAAATCTGCAAAGCATACGATTGTACCATTTTCATTCTATTTTGGCCCTGTGCTACGATTACCATTTGGTAAAACAACATTATTCTTTTTGCTTACAAGGTAGATACAAGAAATAACAGAATTAGGCCTGATTTGTAAAGAGTGATTCCTCGCTAATAGAAAACTTAGAAAAGAAGCGCTCAAAGCAACATTACGTTATCCATAATACTAGATCTGTTGTAGGCCCCATGCCTAGAAATTCTCTCATCTCTTAATCTTATTATATAAAAAAAGAAAAGAGACTTCAGTTGTTTTAATTATACTCTACCCTCTTCTTCAACCTTATTCATCGTCTATGTGAAAATCAAAAAAGTTCTCATTTTGGGGATCATTATCAACACTGGTTTACACAGACAAAGAAGGTATACGCCTTAAAGCTGCTTGCTATACCTATACTATTTTCTATATTGTTTATTTTGGTATGTTTCCTTAGATTAGAAGAGTCGTTGAGCCCAAGTTGCGCCTTTACTACTTTAGAAAAAAGATCTTTACCTTGCTTGGGGTTGCTCTGGGTGACATTTCATTTCTAGTTCGTTATATCTGACAAACTTGAGTTATCTCCCTTACTCTCTGAAAGAGGCAGTTATTAGACAAACATAAGTTTCTGTACACTTAATACATATAAAAAAAGAAGAAATGTAGAAAACACTGCATAGAATGAGAAAAATGAACGAATAAAAAAGAGCGCCTTGTTGAGCCAAAAGAACTCCTCCTGGAAATCTGGAAACTAGTAGAAAAAAGAAAGAGTTTAGCTCGGGCTTTTGTTTTGTACTGACCTATATGTTGTATGCTGGCATTGTACCCAAACCAAGATTTTATACTTAAGCCAATTCTATATTCCAAAATTAGGACTTGTCTTAACCCCTCCCATTATTATTTCTTATTCGCCCTCTTCTTAGGAAAGAGTTTGTTTAGCGTTTTAGGAAGAACTGACTTCTGGAATGAAAAGACCTAAAATAGAAATAGAATTGGAATACGAGGCCTGATATCTAACACCGAATGAACTCCAAATTTTCATGAGATTTGTTAATTGCGAAGTCTCTATTTTAGAGAGATAACATATACACAAGCTGGAAAAGAAGAGTGGCGCGTTAGAGATAACCTTACTTATTTAATACTGCAAAGAATGAAACCCCCAAAAAGAAAGTGACAAGAATAATAAGAAAGTTAGAGACATTATTCATTATTAGACCTCTCCCTTATTTATTCCCCAGTTGTGTTGTGACATCCATATATCTCTTTCTTGACATCATTTTACGACTGACTACTCCGCGCAAACTACATAGACTACATCGTAAAAGAACCATTAACCGGCTTATGACCCAGGAACTTCATTTTCATGATAGTACATTGTGATTCCCATGTGTAGAGTTAGGACTTGTTGAGAGTTAACCCGATATGAAATATATGTCTGTAAAGATGTCTGGTAGAACTACTCAAATATGTTTCTAATGTTGTATGATTTGTAGCCGGGTTCCTCCTAAGCTAAGAGAAAACTCTCTTTTTTCTAATTCTATTCCTTTATTATCTTTGGTTAGTTGTTGTTAGCTTCTCGATAGCTTCTCGATAGGTAAAGTCAAAGAGATGCTGTATATTTGGTATGCCTTTTCCTTTGTATACCTTAGTCTAATTAATATCTTATTTCAACACTAATTCTTTCTAACAAAAGTTGTACGCGTTACAATGCAAAAGCTTATCAGGATGAAAACTTTTCAAAAAAAAGACTTAGGATCAAAAAAAATAGACACAGTACAAAAGAGGCCCGATAGATAGAAAAACTAGAAATGTTGGTAATAATGTGAACATTTGAAAAGTGAAGTAGTTTGCGAGGTTTTTCTAATAGAATATAGAATATCATACAATGTTCCCCTTCTCCTTTCTCTACACAAGAAACTTTTGCAGCATTATTAAGGTTTTCTTTTGTGAGACATACAAAGACCTAGAAATCCTAGAAACAACGAAGACTTCTTTCCTATCTAAAAACTATCTAAGCCATCTACTAAGTCAATCCGCTCTCTCTGCTATGAGTAACCACAATGGCGAAAAATGTCTTTACAGACCAAGACTTAACAACATGAGGGTAAGGAGATAAATAAGAATTCGGAGATCGTGAGTTCTTTACGATGAGTCGTCCAGTCCAAAAAGTGCATATATACAAAGTTTTTAGAAAGGTATCCATATTCCATTTGACTTGCAGAAAGAAGATATTTCTTTTATTCCTTTGCTAGTAGTTAGTGAGAATCAAAAGATTCCTTCCTTAGAAATTCATATTTGACACGTTTTGATTATTTTCATAATTTTTCTTGTTGTACGTTATTTTTTTTTATTTGAGGTGTTTGTATTATGTTCGCATTTTATGTTGTTAGACTTTTTTTTTGTTGTTTGACTACCTTAGAATTTACAGCCCCGCTAACTAATAAGCATTCCCTCATCCCATTCATTATTGATCAAATAAAGGTCCTTTTTTTTGATTGATATCTTTCTTTATTTTTTAAGATCTAGTAGGAAGTACCTACCTCTCCAATCAGGCTCAATAATGCTACTAAGTACTTCTCTCATCTAGGGTTATTTTTATGCTAATAGTTGCAAGAAATGGTTTTCCTTTTCATTGCTGAGTTCTTCTCTCTCAAATTCATTATTATACCGGTTCTATTATATAGAATAAGTTAGGAATATCTAAGAAAGAGTGCGTATGGCTTATTTCAGAGAGAGAGGTATTTCACATTTTCTATTTTGATATCTTTGCTTTTTGCTAAATTCACCCTTGAAGTTTTCAAAGTCTCTTTCTTTGTATGTAATTAGTGTCTAGTTGTTGTTTTTGTATATGTATTTGTGAATCTTTGGCTAAAGTCAAAAAGCACCTTCCTATTTTTTTCTTTTTAGATCCCACATTTCATACATTCATGGGTACGACAGATACGGAGATATAGAGAACAGAAGTAGTTATTCTTATTACATTGGACTTCCTGCAAAGCAAATATTCTTATTATTTTGTTAATTATTAGAGGAAGAGTACTCTGTGTTTACTGTGTATAGGGTAAGGAAGGGTATAATAGTAGAGCTAGAACAATGAATAGTATGAACTGCTTGAATTTGTGAGAATTCCACTATCGGTTGGTTGTCTTGAATATTTCCCTATTTCTTATTTCTTATTCGGAAACTTCGTACGCTATGCCTTTACTCTTAAGGAATTATGATATGTTCTTCTTTTTGGATCTGGATTTACGTGTATCTGTTTTTTTATACAAGTAATTATTTAAAAACATTACTAACATTATGTCTGCCTCGTATTCCTAATTTGGTGAAATCTGCTGAACTACTTCTATTATTTATTGTCTATTTCTTTCTTATTGTCTATAGCGAAGTTTGCCTTCTATGCTACCCGCTTACTCGAGAATTCCTTGTTTGAGACTTTTTAGGATTATTCCTTAGTAAAACCACATCTCTTGTTTCTTGTTTTTCCATTTCAAAAAGACACATAAATCCGGCTTCTTACTACATTTCACAATTATCGCTACTAATTTGAGACATTTCACTCATGACTACAAGCCTAGAAATCATTTCTCATTACTTGTTTTAGGTTAGGTATATATTGCCCTTACGCATACCTTTAGTTTCTTATCTTCCCTGGGTTCTCTATTTTATGAAAAAAAATCTCATAATATACTAAAAAATGCAAACGTTTCTAAAATTTCATTCTATTTCGACACGTTGTGCCTACTATTTTTCGTGAATAACTTTTGAAGGACATATTTTATTACAGGATCACTTGCACCTTTTTTTTTGACCCCTTGTCTATGTATGGACTTTAGGAACTTCTACTTAGAAAACTAGAAGAAATGGACATACAAAGTTGTCTTTCAAATGGATGGTAGGAGGAAAAGAGGAAAGATACAATGAAAATAAAAGGGCCCCTGATAAACCGTGAATATAATATAGAATAATAGAAATAGAATAATAGAAACGTCATTTCTTTTTATTAGGCATGCACAAAGGAAGGGACTCATACTATTTCTAGATTTGACTTGCTCTGTAAAGAATAGGAATAGATTGAAACCCATTTCGTCGTGATGTGGAAAAGGCGAAATGCCATAAAGTATAGGTATGCTTTGCACCAGAAAGGAAGAGATAAAGAATATGCTCTCGAAAAGGGATGTCTTTGCTTATTTTATTTGACCTAATTATTTTCTTATTTTTTAGGATTTACACGAATCAGGAAAGAAGGAAGAAATCTATTAGCGGAAGTCTTAGTATATAAAACCAACAAACTATTTATTATCTAAGAAATAGAATAGAAAACAACGAAAGGAAAAGGTCTTGAATCGCAAAGTGAAAGAAAGGTTAATGGTGTTCATTGCCGACTATGTACAACATTTTCTGAGAGATTTTTTATTACCAAGACAACACAGCGTCTGGTTTCTGTTACAAAGGTAGCCTTGTAGTTTTTGAGTATTATTCTTAAGTCTCTTTTTAGTTTGATTTAGTTGTTTCTTGGATCTGGGTTGGTTCTCAATTCTGAAAAGTATTCGTCAACATTATTTATTAAAAAACTTCTTCCTAGTTAAGATTATGATAATATGATTATTCGCTCGCTGTATTGTATGCCTCGCATATTTGTCTAATTCATTTATATATCTAATAATATTATTAGATAGAATATATTATTACTATACGGTTTTTTAGTACAACATTTAGTCCATCCCGGTTTCGTTATATCGTAAGGTTGTTGAATCACTGCACGTGTACCCTTACCTACCAATCAATTTTTTACACCAATACCTACTCCTTTACAATATAGTCCAGAAGAAATGGTTCCTTTTCATTTCTACTATTTGTTATTGCGCTTAATATTAATATAATACACGATCCTACAAAACAATAAAAAAAAATACGTGAAGCAGCTACGGCAGTCAATAGAGAAAGAAATAGCGAAGAAAGGAAAAAGAAAACAGGTCTTTGGCTATTATAGTATAGTAAGCATCGGATTTCCAGGTAGAGAAATTCAATAAAAACAAACACACATCTGGGACATAGGAAGACGAAGTCTCTAGTACTGTAATACGGGACTGGGTATCTTATCTACTACTTGGTTGGTTGGTATCCTAACAGAGCGAGTCTCATCTATCTAAAGTCAAGTACTGGATTGGATGGGAATTCTGACTAAACATCTCACTAGGCTAATTTCTGGGACTCACTAACTATCTACCTTGGGACTGGCAGCTAATCCGACAATTTCTATGCCGATGCTTACTGTCTCTCTAGTTTCAGACTACCAAAAAGTCAGTGATGGGGACTAAATCATGCTAAGGCTACTAACTAGTTTCGGATGAGTCCCTGTTCCGGGCTAATGTCTAGAGTCTGGTTTACTAGCAAAATTCAACAAAAACATGACTTTGGGACATAGCTGAATGCATGCAAAAAATAGATGACTTTTTATGATTTTTTAGGTCGAAGTAAGAAATTCATTTTCTAAGTGAAAACGCAAATGGAAAAATCGGATGCTAGCTATGTCCAAAAGTTAGTGATTTTTTTCTATTTATATGTTTCCATTCTACTAGGTTTGGGACTAATAGAGAAAGAGACCTTACCTACTAGAATATATTAACTGATTGCTAGCTCAGAATTTGTATTAGTTCTATTTCCTATTCCCGGCACTGGTACTTAGTTACTAATCAATATCATAAGGTATATCCTCTCTCTGTATACTGCCTTGCTGGTAGTACTATATTATACTTGTCGGAAATCTGTCCTAATGAAATATTTCTTAGTATATCATAGTCCCAAACTAAAGAGAAAGAGATGGGAAATTTGGAGTTGTTTGAAGAAAGCTACATATTTGATTTTATTGAATTCCCAACTAGAAATTATTAGAGAGACTGGAAAAGTGCAAATAGCTTAGGATGAACTAGACTTCAAACTAGGTATACTGGTATTAGATAGGTATCTCATATTTCTCTCTACTACTCTCATCTGTTGTGAGACTGGTATTTCTATTTATATCATAGCTACAACTACTAATGGTTTATTGCTGGTAGGTATATCATCCAATCAGACAAGTAACAGAAAAATACAGAATCCCAAATATATGTTGAATCTAAAGTCTCCTTCCATCAGTAGCAGATTCCAAGATTTTACTATATAGAAATTAGAAATTCAACCTTTTTCACTACTATGGAGCAATCACTTTAACCATTTTGAAGATATTTTATTAAGAGAAATCCAAAAACAACCATTTTCACTATATGTGGATGAAAGTTTTTAGAATTTGAAGGTCTTCTATTAGTGAATTTGATCGGACTCACTTTTGTCAAATTTGGAAAGTGCAAAGTATCGGATTTTATTTCGCTTCGGCCAAAAATATGTACTTTATTTATGAATTCTTGACTCTCATCTCAGTATATGATATGTATATGGAAAAGTTAGAAACTCAAATTTCTTATATAGTACATCTCAAATTTTCAGAAAGTTCATAGTCACCATGGTCAAAAGTATGTCTTTTTTTAGAGTTACTTACTATCAACAACCTATAAGAAATAAGGAATAAGTCAAATATTATCTGTGTGTCAATCAATAATCTAGTGTTTTGGGAATTTCTGTATACTTCCTTACCGGCAGATATTGATATACCACATACTAGACTAATAAATAGAAATAGACTTCCTCTCTATAGTCTATAGTTGGTTTTCTACAACATTATCCCAAATCTTTCATACTGACAATTCTTTATGTTAAATCCGAAGTTTCTCTTACTTTTGTATATTTCATTTAGCTTTTTTGTCTACTACCAAACATTTAGGTTATTTCCTACTGTCTTAAGTCTCCTTCGCTAGCAGTTCACTAACAAAACATCCCAAAAACAACCATTTTACATTACATATAATATAGGGAGACGAAGTCTTTAGGACTGTCACACAAGACTGGTGAATGAAAGTTTTTCCTAATTTCATTGTTGACATTCTGGAATCTGACTGAACTACTTTTTCCAAATATTGAATGAAAGTGTTGACTATCGACTTTCACTTCCCACTCCTTAGACAGTCGTGACCCTTACGGGACCTTCAACTAAATAGGGTGCACGTTTTGATGCCCGGTCAGAGCTGTGGACTAGGGTGAGAAAGAGATCCATCTCAACCAAGAAACAAATCTTTCGCATATAGAAAACCTGACAAACAAGCCTCTTTTGCCAGATTTATGTGATTTTAGGTCGTTTGAACCCACAATAAAAGACTGCCAATCCCAGTGCGTTAGTCGACTAGCTATACGCCTTTTCTTTTAGCCCGCGAAATTCAAGCAATCTGCTAAGGAGCCGAGGCAAAAGAAATGGATAGATTTTTCAAACCCTTTTTTCTCGATTTTTCTATAGAAAATAGCTATTTTCCTTACTAAATCTATTTTTTCGTAGTCTAAAAAGTGATTTGTTAAAATAGAATAGAATGCTTTGTTGCTTGCTTGGCTGTCTTTGTTTCTATGTTTTCTTTATCTTTCTATTCCTTCCCTACCACTGACTAACAACTTGGTGAGGATCCAGAATAAAACAAGCTGGGATAAGATCAATATACTCTTCAACATTTCTAAATATTCTTCTCAGTTGGAATATGGGGAGTGGATGCTCTTTCTAACATAGTTTATTTATTTTCTTATTGTTCGTCATGTTCAACATTGTCCGTGAGTTCCTTTCTTAAAAACAAACATATTAATTATAGCTTGACGTAAGTTCGTATTGGGAAGATTACACAACATTATGATTCGTTATGAGCAGTTATACAAAATACATAATAGAAGTTTCTAGTTCGAAAGAAATAGGTTTTTGAGGTCGATCAGGAGTCTCTTTGCGTTTAGTTCAGATAATAGTCCGTTATGACTGTCGTGCGTTGGATCACTACCACATCTAAATAAAAAAAGATAGAAATTAGCCCTTGTCTTCTATAGCAGATATAATAGCAGATATATTATATATGAGCAGATATATGCCCCTATTATTAGTAGAACTACTAGTCAATATGAAATGTGTGATTCCTGGCCAAACTCTCCCTTATGTGATAATTATCTTCAACATTTTCTCTATTTCATCTTCTTTTCCGTGATACTAATAATCAATCCATAACCAATCATAAAAGAAAAAAAGAGAAGGGAAGATTGCACTAAATGAAAGAAATAACAAAAAAACCTACGATGAAATTCTTATTTCTTAAGGTTTTTATGTTGTAGATTAAGTGGAGCGCGGGAGAATAGAATAACTATACAGTCCTAAATTTTCTTATTAGAAACTAACAAATAATGTAAACAAGAATCAAGAAATTCCACTAATATCCCTATCCTAGCTTCCTTTGTACTACAAGTCCACTACAAGTGTATATCAAACTAAACAAAAAAGAGACGAGTGTCAAGCATAAAGAAATATTTAGCACATTCATCAATCCGTGCTTTAGGCGATAGATAAAAGAAATGCAGAGGTAAGATAGCCACCATTTTTCAGTTTCAAAATGAAGAGTAACTAGAAATTTATTCACACAATAGTCGCCTAATATCTTAAAATTTCTGTTCTTCATAAAAACTTTGCAGTTTTAGTTGGGAAATACCTACCTTATTACCTCATAGGTAGGAATAAACGCGGAATATCTGTCTGTGGAGGGGTTCAACATTTATGGAGGATAAAAATAGACAGCCTAAAAGTACAAATTGTTGGGTAATAAATAGCTTCGAGGATTCCCTTCGTAAATTCGGAAAACAGCCACAACAAAAAAGGCCCAGTAATCCACAACTCACTATGCACTGCAGGCAATAAATTTCCAATTCAAAAGACAACCTTTACTTTAACTATAAACAACTATAAAAAAAGACCGAGACTTTCATTCTTATGCTAAAGATTTCTTTTATTCAATATCAATAGAAAAAATAGAGGAAGGTAGACGAACAACTATAGTTGGGATAGAAAAGCGTAGGAAAAGGGTCTAATAACTAATTAATAAATAACTACTGGCTAGTACAGAATAACGTGTATATCGCGCGGAATTGGAGTGTTGGAACAGTTTTCAAAGGAGAAAGAAGGGAAATCCTAAATATACTAGACAACAAAAGAATGAGAAGCTAAATACATTATTTGTACATATTCTGTTAATAAATGTTGAGGTTTTTGGTGGAAAATCTAGAACCTTCTCATGGAAAAACTACTATTCTAGTAAATCAAACGTACGACTCTCTAATTTTTCTTTGTATTATGGTATGGCATTTCTGCAATTACTCTTTGTAGACCACAACTAGATTATTTTCTATTTTGTAAAAAAAAGGACACAGTTACTATTCGCAACTATTTCTTTCGTTATATTAAGTGTTGAATGAATCACTAACTCAAAACTACAGAGCAGAGGAAAAAGACAAAGAAAGTGGAAGGGAAACAATGCTATATTATATCATACCATCTTCGACTATAATAATTCGAAACGAAATAATTTGTCTGGGAAGAATTCACTACTACAAGGAAAAAATGAAAAATGGAGTCAAAATTATGATAGACTCGATTTTGGTGCGGGTAAGAATTGGCATACACTATGTACACTGTTGTACCTTTCTAATCGAAAGGCGAATCTTGGAAAATGACGTTGAGATTTCTTACGAAATAGATTTGTTTATGTTGGTTTTGGACCTGAATGAAGATTTTTTCACTTAAGTTGATTCTGCTCCAATTTGTCCATAATCTGTAATTCATTTTGTGGTCATACCCAAGAATCTCTTTTCCTCCTCAGTCCTCATACTCCCCTAACCTGTTTTTCATGCATAATACGCATTCTTTTGAATTTCACTCTCTCCAGCAAAAAAAGAAGGTTGTTGTACATTCAACAACTATACTGCTATGATGGGCCCGTAAAAGTCTAAATATGGTCTTTCTAAATAGTAACAAAATTCCTCCTCCTCCTTTTTTCTTACTTAATTAAGGCTGTACCCTTTGTGAGAATCCTTTAAATAGATTTCTATATAATATTTGTTTGTAGTTATTCCTTCTCCTCTAGACCGAACCCGATTAAAAACACAGTATAGCCAGAAAAAGAAGCTACTTCTTATTTTTGACTATTCTCTTTTTCTTGTTATTTCTAATTTTCTTTCTGTATCCCGCGATTCCTCCCAAATCTTTACTTTTGACTTAGAATGACGATTTCCAAGTGAAAGTCTCCCTTCCTTTCTTCTAAGCACAAAAAAAAGTACTATTCATTTGCCCCGAGCACATCACATAGTTGCATATAAAATACCAGGAAAATCTTTGTTTTAAACAAATTTCAAGTAGAAGTTTCTAAGCACGGAAATGTCCATATTTTCTAATAAATAAGCGGGCGGTGACCTATTTTTATTAGGTAAGCAAATAGCTGTGGATGTTTTTTTTACTTCATGCAATAGGTAGAATTAATCAGATCGGATCAGAGGATTGATCCCAACAACAACGCCTTATTTATTTCTTTTGCTTAGTTAGCTAGTTAGGCTACTTTAATCTTAATAATAAACAACATAATATGGTTGCGGTACTCACAGATAAAGAAACCTAGAGTAATTACTAAACATACCGAAATACTAATTTCAATGATAGATAAAAAAAAAAAGGGGGGGGAAGAGAAAATCTACCTTATTTAGAATCTTAGAGAATCTAATTAAAGGAATACAGACCAGCATCTAGTATGACAGTATTTTCATTCATAAATTTATACCGAAAAGGCCACGTTTAGTCAACGACAAAGTAGACTTCAATCGATATTGGAATGGAGACCCGATTGCTCTATGTGGAAATCCAATCAACTAGGTTATTATATAAATAATTCTAGTAAAAGGACAAGCAACTTCTAATCAATACCCAGAATATCCATAAGTTGTAAGTTCTTCGCGGATAGTTGATATAGTATATTCTATTTAGATAGTTAGAAGCGAGTTTCTTAGGTGCAACTTTTCATTCTATTAAATTCTCATCCATTTCCTTTTTTTCTTCTTCTGAACACATTCTAACTAATAAGGAGTAAATAAAGCAATCAGCGGTGTTGAGAACATAATGAAATAGAATAACCCCTTAAGTAGAACTCCGAGAGAAAATCAAAAGAAACTGTGTACTGAACTCTACTATATTGATTTACTAGGAATATGAGTACAGAGTTAACTTAACCTTACTTCATTTTAGTGTTGATTGCATAGTTGCTACTTAAGATTTCTTAGAAAAAAGAAAAGAGGGTAAAACGTGTTTACTGCATTAGATTATGGATTTCGGTTCCAATGAATGAATGAATGTGATCCCAAATCCCATAGATAGGCGAGACTGAGGTGCAAGAGAAGTTTCTTTTTGAGTTTCTTAATATTATAGAATGAACTTTTGGGCCTTATGACTTTACTACTTGAAAACTTTGCGCAGTTCTTATCATAGACTTGCTTCTTTGTTTTTACACGGAGAATTCATCTTTTTTTCGGTTCTGCTTTCCCGGCGGGTTTGAAATGGTGTTTTAGAGAACCGTCTAGGAAAGGATATTTTCATAAGTTTTTATAGGAATTTCTCTATCTTTCTTTACTGCCAAGGTACTTGTTATTTATTAGATATACATGACCTCTTCGATCTACTTCAGTAGGTAGGGGATGTATTTACTCGCATTTTGTTCAATACTTCTTTTATGCTTTTTTTTATAGTAGTCATTTCTATTAGTAACCTATAAAACCAACTTTCTAATCGATGAAATTTCTAATTTCTATTTCTTTTATTGAGCTCCTTATCTTTCGTGAATTCTAACTATTCCGTCTGTCTAGTAAGTCTCTTTTTCTCTATCATAGCAAAACCTTTTCCTTTACAACGTTTGAAGTTTGAATAATGTGCTGTGTCTGCAGTCTCTCCTAAAGATTGGCAAAATCCTCTATGTAGGACATTTCGAATGGTTAATAGTTGAAATAAGTTATAGGACATATGGTGTGGGCGGTGTTTAGCTAACTAAGCTATTTATTTGGTTGGCGTAAATTGTAAGATACAAATACTCGTTAGCTCGTGAAAAGATATGATATAGCATAGTTTCTTCTAAAATCAATAGCTATTATCTATGTTTTGAAAAAGAAGGGTATAGAACTTTTGGTGCAATGCGTAGATCAGATATAATAGATAAGGAAATCCTTGTGTCACGAGCTGTTTTTAGTACATTATTTGAGATATCAATAGCAGCTATATGAGTTTAGTGTGAGAAGAAGGTGATTGAAATTAGTCAATTTTAGGCCAGGAATCCAAAGACAGGTAGGAGAGGACTTTCTAAGAAAAAAGAGAGAGAACACTAGACTAGGTAGAAGAAATAAGGACTAATAAAAGCTTAAGCCAAAACGAGATGTATTGTATTTTAGGAGATTGTTAGTAGAGCAGTATACAAAAAGATTCTTCTAATATTCCATTAGTCTTATGTCTATTTCTAGAATCAAAGGATTCCGTCTTAGAAAAACATAAGAAAGAAATAAAGGATTAGCCCTATTCTAAGTTACTTAGTGTCATTACTAGATCTCTTCTATAATATAGTTTCATATAGTTTCTAGTTTAATAAATCAAAAAGTCCCAAACAAATTCTTTTGAATTAGAAACAATAGATAGTGACTGATTTTTACACTAACTACTAAGTTCGTCACTAAGTAACTAACGAAAATCATTGTATTTCTCTGTACTTCTTCTTTTCTATATCTGTTTCTAGATAGCTAGACAATACGTTTCTCTATCTAGAATCTATAAAAACTAGAATCTATCAAAAAAAAAGACACGCTTGTGTATGGGTTCTTGTCTCTTCCATCTCTTTGACTTTTTCTCATAGGAATGAAATGGAGAATTTAGAAAAGTCGACTGTAATTGTAAAGAAATACCGAGTCTTTGTTACGAAAGGGATAGGGTGGAAACTTTACTAGAGAAAAACCACATTTCTATTACATATATTACAGACATCTTTACTTTACCAACTCAACTACGATTTTGACTTGTTTCCGAATAGAGATTCCTCCGTGTATTTAAGGTATTTAAGAAACGGGTTCCTAGATTTGAATCCTCATAGTTTGCGTTAATACGTGGTAGCTTTTATGTTTGGGACTATTATTTCATTCATATAGAACTCTTTTTTAGTTTAGGTCGACTCTAAAGCCAAAGCCAGTGTTTGCCATTTAAATAGTGTTATTTCAAAAATGACTACAAAAGGGTTTTTTCATTGTTCCTTCCTTTTCCTTACTATCTATTCCTAAATTTCCTAGAATTATGCCTATCTACCTCTTACTTAGCAACTAGAAGAAATTCTTAGCATTAATGGTGTTTCAATAGAAGGAACTTTTGCTGTGAAATACCTTGATGAATTCACTCCTAGCCTAAGAAAGATGGAAGGAAAGAAATCTGTATAACTGGATAAATAAACATCTTCTAAATCCAAATAAATCTAAGATCTCCTGTTAACCCTTTTCCCCGAAAACTAAACCTTTTAATTTGACTGCTACTTTTTTTTCTCGGCTAAATGAAAATGGTTTCATATTGTATGTACTTTCTATTCCAACAAAGCAGCATCCTCCAAGTACCGGGCTTTCTCTTCTTTATGAACAGTAACAAAGGAAAATAGTCATTTACTAGGCCCAAAGAGAAAATTCCATGAAACAACCTGATATCAACTACTTACATGTTATGCTAGAAAGAGTGTTTGTTGCAACCTTTCTAGTTATTTATTAACTAGAAAACATAACAACACAACTAGTAAGGAACGGAACTAAAGGCGACTATCTCCAAAATACTCAAATACAGCGGCATTCTAAAAGCCATTTGAAATTTGAAAAAAGTCTGGAATGTGTGTGTATATTTATAGGATCCTTCCTGAAAAAATAGAAAATAGCAGCAAGAGGAATAAACAGATTCGCTAAGAAAATAATAGGAGGTTATGTTAAAGATTCACGTGAATATGATAATTTGTTTCTCGTGGCCTAAAGGAAAGAAGAGTCACATTATTTCTATTTCTCTATTTTTTTTTGCGCTTTGTGCTAAATTTAAAGAAACCCACCGAACATCCACCACTACAACTCAAGTTCTAAATTTTAAGGGAGGTAAGCGCATGGGTTTAGAGTTCTTGGTTTAGTAAAGTATTCTAATCGATGTCATATCTACGCGACATGCTTTACTGCCTAGCTACCCGAATTTGGTTATTAACATTATTAATTATGTTAACTGGGACTACAGCGTATTGAGACCCAAAAAGATATACAATATACGACTCCCGTAGATAGAAAACCAGATCATCATTTTTAGAAATATGAGTTTTTGGTCTCTCTTCTTTAATTGAGTCTTTCTTATTTATATACCCAACACTCCGCCTATTCATAATGATACATACACCATGGATCCCCCTTTAGGTATAGGTAGACGAATGAACTCTGCTTTTACATGACGCCTTTAGAAACTAGGAGAGGACTTCAACTGAAACGGGAAAATCCTATATTTTCTAGTCAATTATTCAATCAAAGTATAAAGAAGTACAAGAAGTATGAGATATCTGACAAACTTTCTCCTCTTAGCTCTTAAAATTCCTTTACTCGCTCTTCCCTTTTTTGAGTTCTTAAGTTGGGCATGTGAATGTGAAGAACAACTAAGATTTATTCTCTTCCTTCTTTGGAGTAGTCATAGAGTTTCTTACCTTATTTTCAATAAAAATCCAACATCTAATATCTCTCATCTAATATCTCTGTCATTGTCAAGGCATGTGTTCTACTAGTATAGTCTACTAGTATAGAATATAGAATTCTTTTTTATTCCTCCAGTCGAGTTTCGATTCTACGCTGGTTGTAGAGAGCTCCTTTTTGATCTTTTTTTTGGTTTTTCCCGCCCGACCTCTTTCTTTTTTTTTCAAAGAAAAGTACATTGTCTACCTAGACAACAATTAGAAATTCTTTTTTACCTAACTAAGCTAACTAAGTCGTTTCATTCTATCTAGAAGGTGCTTCTAAAGGGTTAAAAGGCTTACTGTGTCATTCATTTTCTTCTCGCGCATAAGCTAGTTGTAAAAGGTCGAACTTGTCCACGCCTTTCATATCTTTTTCTGGTCGACGGTATAGTATCAAGGATTTCTTTTTCTTTGTAAGCTCCTTGATGTATGTTGTCAATTATTCTACTTTCCCTTTTTTTCATTTTCATAACCAGAAGTCAAAAACAGAAACTATCTTTCAAATGTTCAGGATTATAGCTTGAAGGATAAGAGTTGTCAGTAGAAAAGTGTATTTGAAGTTCTTTGGGCTAAGGACTATGTGCGACAAGTATTGGCATTGATTGATATTGAAATTTATTGCTGAAATGAAAGTAGGAGCTCGTTACAGAGGCACCGTTTACTTCTATATAGTAACTATTTGACAACGGCATCCTACACAACATATCTCTAGAATAATAGAAAAGACTACACTTTTCTCTGATTCCTCTGATTTTTGCCAAAAGGGAATAGTATAGTTTTTTCACATTTTCTATACAAGAACTCTACATTTTTTGAAAAGAACTTCCTATAATACAACCTATACAACACAACTCCTTAGGTATTTGAAATAGAATCTTGCTAAATTTCTAAATAGATCTTTAATGCGTCCTTGTACTTTGGTTGTAATGATTAATAGAATTTCCCAACATACGTCCTTTAATCTTTTTAACTAGGCAAAGTGTAGAGTGTACGTAAAAAGTGAGTTTTTTCAACCTCTCACAAATATTTATAGGCGGATAAAGTCTAAAGTAAGGAATCCCGACAACAACAAAACCATTATTAGTTGCAAAGATAGGTCTATTTCTGTCTTTAGTACCAACAACTCTAAGTTTTTCCCATTTAGATCATTTCTATATAGGCGGTTTACAATATTGGAGTTACAGCCTTTATGAAATCATTTGGTTCCAACGTCTGTATAGAATACTCGAATATAGGTCAGGAAAAATAGCACATATTATTATTGATTATCTATCTAAACGAAAATACAAGGTAGGAAGTAGTCACGATGCCAGCTATAAGTCATCTAGTAAACGGGCGTTTTTCTAAGTACATGTATACTTTTTGGATTCATACGGCTTTCTCTACCTCGAGTGCTCACACATAGATCACAGATGAGCAAGGGTAACAATTCTTTAAGTGTCCTTTTTAGCCGAATATCTACAGGGCGTGTTTCCTATCTATAATAAAGAGAAAGCCTACTAACTAGGTAATAGTTGTAAGCGTGATATGACGGAGTTCAGTATTTGCACTAATAAAGAATAAAGTACATGTGGTGTATATCTAGAATGAATTTGTTTGTTCTATAAGTTAGATTAGAAATGGATGGACAGAAGAGAAGATAACCTTTTGTAGTAATTCTATTTCATTTATACTAGGATTTCTGTGCTTAGTTCTAGTCTATGTTCGTAATCAACAATTTGCATTTACAAAAACCACACAACACTTGGTGGTAAGTATCCTCACGACACGCTTTTTTACGAATTTCTTATTTAGAGATTAGAGAGATAATCAGCAATTGACGTTGTTTTGCGCAGTTTCTAAAATGGGTTTTACAAAGTACTAGTTGTAAAGGGTTGAATATTCACTACAAGATTCTATTTATTTCTTCTACGAGGTGACTCTTTCTCTACATATGTGCTAATAAAGATAACAAACAGCAAGGAAGGGCCAACCTAGCTTTTTTTTGAACATGGAAGTGATTCAACATAATAGAAAGACGAGAGTTACAGCGTACTGAAAATAACCTGCAACAAATGCTAATACTGTTTCCAAGGACGAGCTTTTTTCGAATAGAAACGAACTCTAAAACTCAGCAAGCTTTTCTTTTCATTCTTACAAGCGCATTTTCAACTCTAACTTGGCAACTAAAAGGACAAACTCCAAGAGTGAAATGAAATAGAATAAAAAGTCATAAATATAGACTATAGACTGACTGTATGTAGACTGAAGTATAATTAATAGAATCAGTAACAGCTTTTTGGGGAGCAATAACCAATAGAATTTCAATGTTTCAATTCCATTTGAAATAATATAGTCAATATTGTATATAATAAAAAAGTCTCAAATAAAATAGTATGTATCGGTGACTTATTTCTTACAAGCAAGGGATGTATTGTATAGTTTATGCAGACAGTAGCAAACGCCATGTTCTATTACGTAGGATAAGAAGAAATAACAACAAGTAATGACCCTGAACTAATAATAGAATGAATTGGATGTTGTTGAGTCTTTTTGATTTGTATCCAATATGATTCTAAAAATCTATTTCGTAATTCTTCACTCAAAGCGCTTTTCCAAGATAGATCAGTTTTTTCGGTAAGGTAAGGAAGGCTCTACAATTTCAATTAGAACTTGCTCATAAAATGAGGAACCTATAAACGTACTATACATATATAACTATTACAAATGTAGGAGGGAAGGCTAAATATGGGAATCGGCAAGGTAAAACGCGTTAACTAGGAATCATATTTAAGAAATCGAAAGAATAGCAGCCTAAGTCAGAGCTTTAGTTAGTTCAACTATGCCACGCCAATTAATAATCGTTTTTAAGTAGTCAGGAAATATTAACAAGAAAGAAAGAAATAATGTGACTCATTCATAAACAGTTTATGAACAAAGGTAAGGGGGGTATGGAAGATAATTCACAATAAATGGATTTCTTGGGTGGGATAATATGGAAAATAATGAAGTCATTTCTATTCTAGTGTTCCCAACAATTCTCTTTTCTTCATAAGATCCGTGCTATCCTAATCTTTTCATTCCATGATTTCGTAGCGGCCAAAATTTTAGGGTTGTAATCGACAATAACAGTTCTTTCTCGGCTTGTTAATTCTTCGACTCAACTTCTGTCTAACCAAAACTGCCTACAATAAATGAGAAATAATATCTAGAATACGTTCTAAGGCATATCGCCCAAAGTACTTCTACTATAATAGAGGAGATGTAACAACTGACAAATAATCACACGTATAGGAGGAAGATCAGAAACTAGGCAGTGATCTACCTTGCTTCTTAAGCTAGAGCTCGATACAAAAGGCTTACCCGCCTTTCTTCGTCGAGTTCTTGGACGCTAGGTCTTAGGGATTAATTGCATCCTAGTTCTTCTCCCTAGTTATAGGAACCAATTCTCTTTCCCAGACGCTTGGTTTTTGGATGCTTTCTTGATTCGTTAAAATCCAAAAATTCTTAGATATTCTTTCCTGTCTTTTATCTTCTTTATCTGGACCTTGTCTCTAAAGCCTCTTTGCTCGCCGTGAGGAAGGGGTTGATAAAGAAGTTCAGCTCCCCCCCCCCCACACACACAACAAGGATTTTCCTTTTGGAAGGCATCTCTGGGATAAGGCGGCACAGCTTCGTGGGCATTATTGGATCATTCATTTCATAGGAAATACTATATAGAAAATGCACTCGGGAAACTACCGAGTTGGACTAATTAAGAAAACAAATGAAAACCATCTCTTCTTCCCAGGACGCATACTCTTTGGGAAATTGCATAATGGATTTGACTCTGGACTCCCTTCCAACTCTTAGTTGCCAAGAAGGGTATTTCTCTGCTCCGGATCTGAGGACAACCTGTTTTATTTTACAGGGTCATAGCTAGCTTATTTTTCCTGAGCGGAAGGGAGAATATTATTCTTGATCAAAGCTTTATCCAGTTTTTATTCGCAGGCGGATTTCCTATCCCCGGTAGCTTTAACTGATCCAACGGGTAAATGAATGTCCCCAACCTCTCGATGCATTTCGGAATCTGGAAAACTTCTAGCTCCTCAAACTCTCATCCCCTGGGGCCTAGAGCTCCGGAACCATATTAGATTCTAGTTTTTTTTTCATGCCCCTAGCTGTTATGATGCAACACATTTCTTAAATAATGAACAGAGAAAAGATCGGAAAAGGCGGGATGACAAGATTAGATGATTCACTTGTTTGTCCGCTTGAGGTCTTCTATTTTTCTTACAAGCTGTTTGACTAAAAGAAAAATCTGTCAGTGCTCTTGCAAGGTTTTGCTCGACTCTTGTTAATCTAGTGAAATCCCTTTCTCATTTCAGAAAAAGTCACATTTTGTCTAGCAAAATGGAAGACAGAAAGAACTTAGATCTGTAGTAAATAGGATAGTCGCTTCAAGCTAAAAGCAAAATACCATTTTTCATTGACAAGAATGTCTTGGGGAAGTAAGGCACGAGAGTGAGTAACTTGGAGACTAAATGACCGACCCGACGGAAAGGGGAAAGAAAAGAAAAAGACTTTAGAAATTATGTTGATGTAGTTAAAGAATCAAAAGACAAAGAATGGGAGAAAGAAAAACTGGGGGTAAACCTATTCCACATAGACTTATGAACTAAGCTTTTAACGAGAGAAATTTCTGCAAGTCCTTCATCTAGAATAAAAAATGAATGCCTTTTTGATTGCTAGAGCAAGCTTTTTCTATGAATCGAGCAACCTTGACATTAAAAGTAGCTACTCAACCTCCTGGGGCACACTTCCAAGAAAGGAGAAGAAAGCGCATAGGAAAGAAAAAAAAGCAAGAAAGATGATTGGAGTCACTTGCGTCGCCGTGTTCCACTTAGACTTAACAAGGAGAAAAATGCCTAGACTACATAGAAACTTCCTTCTCTATGGGACGGCTATTTATGGATAGGGAAAAGAGGAGCATCCGACTCATCGATATGAGCCAAAAAAAGGAGACAGAGAGTTCGGGCAAGAGAGAAAGAAGAAAAAGGAATGTAGTTCATTTCATGTTTTTTTAGAGAAAGAGAAGAGCCAGAAATAGGAAAAAAATCTTAGTTGAAGAAGCTAAGAAAAAAAGGATTTCGTTCCGACTTCCGAAAAACGAAGATCACATCCGAAACCAAAGAAAGCACGAAGACAGTAAGGAAAGGAGGGCAACAGGGAATCCCAGAAATGAAAGAAGGAGGCCCTTTGACGGATAGGAGACGAGAAATGCCTACTAGGAAAAAAGAAAGACAAAGAACTTCGAAGGGTTACAGAGGGATCCCGATTCAATCAGGTGCAAGCGAGCAGACGACTTGCCATCATAAGCCAGTGTTGACCTTCCGGCTAGGATCGATCATAGATAGGCTTGGCAGGCTGACGATTCGCTTTCCATTGTGCCAAAGAGTTGCCGACGTAGAGTGCCATCTACTCTATATTTCTGAACTGAAAAATCCAGCAGAAGCTAGAAAGAAAAGCTTTAGTGAGCCCAAAGCAGAAGAATGAGAAAGAAAGAGGAAAACAAAAGAAAAAAAAGCATCTATCTCGGTGTGCCCGGTCGTAGAGGCAGAGTGCATGGAAATTAGTCCAAGTTGATTGAAAAGTGAATCGGAAAGAGGCTGGAAAGTCAATCGCTAACTCAATTGAGGAAGTTAGGGCCGTCGTCGAGTGCGGAGTCACTACAGAATGAGAAGACTATTTCTTTCTCGAGGTCTTGGTGCATGGCTATATTAGTAATAAGTAGGAAGAACATTCTTCTAGACAGAGCAAAAACGCGCAAATACAATGCCAACACAAAATCTAGAAGAAAGAGTAATGAGACCCCCAAAAAGAAAAAAGGCCGATGACTACCGATCCCTTCGTTCAGTATACAGCACAAACATTATACCAGCCAATACTAGTTGCATGCCGGCTGCCCCGAGGAAATGCCATTACGCTGTGGACCGGACAAGCACACAAGATAGTATTAAAGAAAAGGAAGAATTCGGTAAGAAGAGCCTACAGCGGGCGAACTGAAATAGAAAATAGATTGATATTCAGCGAACTAAACAATAACAGCCTTAGCCAGAGACCGAAGACCTGCAGGACTTAACAATCTTCAACAACATGCCTAGGCAGAGAAAGCTCTCTTCTTTCCACTCCAAGGCCCCGAGCCCCACGCCTACCTTACAACCTTTCCATCTTTCTATGCACCCCATGATATCCACTTTCAGACCCAACGTTCTCTTATTTCTTCAACTTCTTTCTTATTGTCCGAGTCAAACAACGGAACTACAAGCTAGAAGGACCATGCGGAGATCCTAGTGCAGTATACTAGCGAACAAACAATATATCAGCCACTAAGCAGCCAGGGCCTTCAACGATAATACCAGCACAAAACAGAACTCTGCCGTCTGCGAAGCAAGGAACTGGAATTGTGTTGGAAAAATCTATGAATTACTAGGAGCGTGCTCTTGCCCATGCTATTCCACATAACAATATTTTAGACAAAGCTAAACTACGAAGTGCCTTGCTTTCATAGAGTTAGGAGACTTCTCCGGAGCTTTCATGAAAAAATTAGGAAGAGATTCTTGCACACACAAGGGCCTTTCCCTACCGACCAGAGATTCATGACAGGAATGAATGACAGTTCGACGGAAGTAAGCTCCACAAAGTTCATTATCCCATGATAACCAGAACGACTACCATCATCAGAGGACCCTGGCATACTACATATTATACTAGCTAAAGCGACTCGCAAGCCTGGAATCCGAGGAACGGCGAGTTATCGTAGACTAAGCGACGGACATTCTGCTCGAAAGGATCACTGACTTTCCTCTCCTCCTAGAAGAGTTGATTGGTATAACGGCAAACGGAGAAGAAGAAAAGAAGGAAGAGAGACATAAGGAATGGATAAAAAAAGAAGACTTTGTTTTTGTTGCTCAATGGAAAAGAGCATCAGCTAATAGAAATACTGTAGGTTCAAATCTCCCCATTGCCTAGAAGCTAGAAGGAAGCTAACGCAAACAAGCAGACTCTTCTTACTAATGCAGAGTTCACCCATCTTAAGTAGTCCTCCCTAGTTCACCCCTGTGTACCTCGGCCTAGTACTGACTATCCCTACTCTTTACGGTATTTCTTTTTCTGCTAAACCACCAACATTTCTTAGAAGCTCCTATTCTACTTCTGATTTCTTGGAGAAGACTCCACCCAGAATGCATTGTTGCTTCAATATTGATTCCAGTATAGCTATGGACTTCCTTATGCCCATCATCCATGTCAAAGGCCTACCACCATATGAATCTAGAAAGAACCCTTGACGAATCGGAAACGAAATGAAACTGAGACTAGTCCTCGCCTTTCCCAATAAGAAAAATAAGAAAGAGAAGAAAAAATATTCTGAAAAAGAAAATAAGAATAGAAAAGAGTGCATTCTTCTTGTTTTCTTGCTTACATCTATAGGGCAAGGCAAGCAAAGACATAAAGACATCCAAAGAAAATAGAAAGGCTTCACGGAACACCAAAGTCATTCTCAACAATGACCCAAAACAAATTCCAAAATAGGTAAACTGCAAGATTTTTGACCGGGCAAATGCCAAGAAAGAATGCTTTCCATCTAGTAAGAGATAGTGTGTAAATTCTATGAATAGAAAGAAAAAAAGAAAGAGATGGACTACATCTCACTAAGAAGCCCGCAGAGGGAAAGAGGAAGAAAACCCCGATCCATTAATATTCATGGAATAACCCAGGAAAGTAAGTGAGCCCTTTTTTGTGAAGTCAAGGCCGAAATGACTTCGACGGAATAGGTGAAAAAGGAAGAAAGAAAAAGCAAAGAAAGTACTCTTTCCTTATTCATGCAGCAGGGAAGTCTAAGCGATTCCACGAAAATGCACACCGAAATTCACCAATGACTACCTTGGGCTAGCATTCATGCTCACATCCTCCTACTTGACTACTTCTAGTTCTTCGTCCAGCCACAAATCCTACTTTCGTCATTGGATTTCTGACTAACAACCAATCTTTCCCACTCACTTTCTTTGACGAGCTCCTTACTTAGGATAAGACGCAAAGAATGAAATCGATAGCATCTTGAAGGCCTGCGCCAAAGGAATCCTACCGAAATGAGCACTACTAGAAATCTAAAGCGAGCCATCAACTCTTAGAAAACAAACAACAAAAGAAAAGAAGAAAAAGATAGGGAAAAAAAAGAAGTCAGAGCGGAAAATCAGAAGTTTTCATTTCGTATAGGCCCAAAAGAACCAAAAAGACAAGAAAAACTAAGAATAGAGAGTGAAAAAGAAGAGCCATGAAGTATAGAAAGAAGAAGCAAGAAAAGAAATAGAGAATAAGAAAGAGAAAAAGAGCTCGCGATCAGGTCAAAGAAAAGAGAAATGTGATGACCTTCGTTAGTCAAAGTGGGGATCATCCTGCGCAAGAGCTAGCTTAGGTTATAGAGTCACTCAGGGAAACACTGGAGTTCGCCTATGAATAAAAAGAGAAGAATGGTTGAGAAAAAATAGAGATGCATAAGAGATTATGTTCTAATGAAACTTTAGAAAAAAAACACACAGAAGTTCCATAGTCCCACAAAGACTCCAATAGAAAAAGAAACCCTCGCCTAGATATAGAGTCACTTTCCCTCATTCCAAAAACATAGGAATTGCTCTAGAATAGAGATAGTACGATTTCACAAATCTACACCTCTTGCACCCATAAGTTAATAGTTAATCAGAGAAAAGAATAAGAACCCCATTAGGTTTCTCCCTGTCTGTATAGTATAACGGAATCATGGATTGAATGAAGCTTCATTAATGGGAAAGGAAGAAAAGAATAGAAGAAATGCGAGCAAAGAGAACAGAACAAATAAAGAAGAAAAGCCGCCAAGTAAAGAAAAGCTGTTTACGTCGTTCATTGGACTAGATGATCTTGAGAAAGCACTAAAAGGACAAGGGACAAAACCAAAGTTTTTGGTTGTCGGGTTTAGGAAAATGAATAAGAAAGAAACAATTTCTCATGGATGGAGAAAAGGACAAAGAAAGAATGTTGTATGAAATGAAATAATAAGAGAAAAAAAGTGAGAAGATCAAGAGACTCCATTGTAGATGCGAAGAATTGAAACACAACTCAAATAAGTCTCGAACTAAATGCTTTCACCCAACTATGTCCAACCAGCAGAGAAAGTCAATAGAAAAGAGAAGAAGAAAAAAAACCAAATAATGTGGAGTTAGGGTTCCTATCTACCAATAAAATAAGGCATCCAAAAAGTTCGCCAAAAAAGGGAAACAGAGAAGGCTTTCCGAGTAGAACTGGGATTTCATTTACTACATAACAATCAGGAAATAGAGACAGAAAGAAAAGAGCTTTGCAACTAGAGGAAAAAAAGAACCAAATATTCTGTAAAAGAATGAAAAAATATGACAACCAGAAAACAAGGAAGCTCAGACTTGGAAAAACCACTAAATCGATTCTTTTTGAAAAGTATGTGTCCATCCGACATCGGATTTCACGACCGAAGAAGATGGGGCGGTGTGACAAACACAATGGAAATGGAATAGCACTGTAAAGTTTTGATTTGGGCGTGGAAAAAGAAACTCCCTCTGTCTGCAATAAGAGTAGATAGAAATACAACTACTTCTTCAACCTAGCTCTGCTGGCTCTAGAATGTTGAAAATGTCCACTTTTCAACTCTGAAAGAAATAAAGAAGCGACAAAGACAGGATGCAGAAAGAAGAATTTCCCACATTGGAGACAAGATAAAGACCGAGAAATGAGTAGAGATCACCCCAAAGGCATGTCTATCAACAAAAAAAATGGGACTGATAATCAATTCTAGTTTCTAGTTGGAGTAAAGACCAATAGGGTTTCAAAAGGGAAATGCTATGACTGAGCAACCCGCGGGTACAGCGTAGAAAGTTTAGAAAAGAAAGTCAGATCAAAATTTTATTAGCCCTTTTTTCTTTCCGAAATGAATACCTAAAGTAACAAAAATGGATTCTTCTATGTTAGGTAAGTTTTGCTTATTGCCTTGACTGACAGATCTGCTAATTATTATACTAGAATACTAGATTCTATAGAAAATCTAGGCATTTCCAAATTGGACATTGATTATTTCTTTGATTTCTTGAATATTTTGCAAATCATTTTTTCTGCGTGTCTTTTCTTTGAAATACGTATCCAGAACTCATGAAAGCATGAAAAGTAGAAGATCCCGGATCGGAGGAGTTCCTGGTATTGGGAATAGAAAGAGAAAATCAAAGGAAAGTCGTAAATTCTCGGAATTCTTTTCAGTACAACAATGCACAAACAATAATCGAGAGTTCTAGTATTTCTCCTTGCTAAAAGAAATAATAGAAGAAATAGTCCGTTGATCATTTTGTAGATCTATTCGTTGCACACATAAACTCTATTTTCCGTTGTGTTCTGAGGTTGTTTGCTTTTGACATTTTTTTTGAAGATGTAATGGATAAAAAGGCGATATCTAGTATGTACTTTTTCTATTTATGGGCTCCTTTAAGGTTTCTCTCGGTTGGAGTGAGAAAAACAACCTTCGCAGTCTCGAAGTTCATATACAACGCCAAAACAATAAAGAAAAAGAAAAGAAGAGAAAGGTAAGCAGAAATAGAGTATGCCAGTTAGTTGTACACCTAGAACGCAACACAAAGAGTCCTACTTTCTTTTATGTACGTACTAGTTTGCTTTTGAGTGAGAATTAGAAATCGATATTTCTTTTTATGGCTATATTCCTTACCATTTTGATTTTTCCATCTGTACTGTCATTTTTCCTTCCTTTTTTCTTTGTCTGCTGTGTAAGTAAGAAATTAGGCAGTAGTCTGCAGAGCGCTTTCCTTTCACAATGTTTACAATAAATAGAACATGTTTGTTGTGTATAAAAAAAAAGGAGTTCTTAGATTTGGCGGTTCCATACAAGAAAATTTTGGAATTCTATAGTTTATCCGTGCTCCTAGTTATTCGTATTGCCTATCTCTCCCTACTCAATCTCGCTGCTTTGTGAGCGATGTTAGTGACTTGGAAGTTGCCTCCTATGATTATGATTTTCTTATTATTTATATGTCTTAGTCAATTACTCCTTTCTAATCCCACCTAAGAAGAATGAAATTAGAGCAGCTGCGTGTCATGAGTTATTCAACTATTTCAAAGAAAACAGGCAAACTTGGATAACTGGTAATTCCATTCATATTTCCAAAAAAGGAAAGACTATGGTAGAGGGAAATAGTAGTTTTGAAAGCCTTAAAGCATAGAAACACAAGGACAACTGGAAGTAGCATAAGCCCTGAAGTTCAAAAAGAAAGAGTCTCATTTTCTAATTTAGGTTATCTAAGCTATAGACTTCTAAATATCGGTTATACATTAATTAGATCAATAATATCTATCACTAGTCACTACTAGACTATATGAACTGAAACTTTACCCTTCGAAATTTTTGATTCTTGGGTAGCTCTCTTTGTCTTTTTTAACAATACAAATAGATTATTCCATTTACAACCATTCTTAACCGCCTTCCTGCAACTTGCTTTAGTTGCTTTAGAAGACGTTTGTAAGAAATCATTCAAGTTTTCAAATCCACAAACAAATCAATTCAAAAAATACAAGCTGTTATTTCTTTATTGCACCTTTGACGAATCCATACTTGTTCTTTAGTACCAACCAAATATGGCTCTCGACCTATTCTAAAAGACGAAGGAATCTTGAAATATGAAATAAGGATAGGCATTTGTACTTGTTCATACGTTCATACGTGAGAAAAAGGATAGAAGAAATAGAAGAGAGAGAAATGGAGGGAATAAAGAAAAGAAAACTCTGGCATCTATCAAGGTGCGGGTTGCTAACGAGTAGATCTATGTATGATATTATGATATTCAAACTTGATTGTGAAATCCAATATCTAGGAACCTCTTCTATTTTCTATTTTTGCATGAGAAGAGAAAACAACAGGTTTCATTTTCGGCAAACTAAAACAAACAACTAAGAAATCAAAAAGCAACCCTTAATTATTCTTTTGATCATATGATCAAAGCTTAAATATAACAGATGAAAATGAAATAATAGTACTTTTTTTGCATAATAAAAGAGAGAATGACGATAGATTTGACTACCACCTGGGTAAATGACTCTGACTTATTGACATCGATTTCTTCGCCTTCCTAGCTAGAATAGAAAAGAAGATTCTAATTACTTTGTTTGACTTGCTCCATGTATTTCAAGCTATGTTGAAAGCATGTATAGAATGAAGATCTTGGTTGATTGAATAAAAGAGACTTACTAGTAAGTAGAATAGATCATCACATCCCCACGCGCCGGAAAAATCACCCACAAAAGGAAAAAGAGGATTTAGTGCCTACCTAATATTTCTATGTTGTTCTGATTACGGGTTATGGTATAATTCTTTCATATGTTCATACCTTTGTTTGACTAATTTGAGACTCGCCACTCTTTCTTCGCTAATTATTTAGGAATTTCATCGTTGTTTTAGTTTAGCCTCTTAGACATCAAATTTGGCAGCCCACTTCTAAACGATTTTAGCCAATCCCGGATTCTTTCTTATTTCTTTGAGTAGAGCTCTCTTCAAATTTCTAAAAAGTACATACATCAACCACTTCCGTATTTCGGAACCTCCCTTCTATTTCTTCTTGGGTCACTTTGGCTTACGTTTAAAGTAAAGAAAGGGTCGTTGAAAGTCAGAAGTTTTGTAAAAGAAAAAAAGCAAATATTCCAGTGAATACTGAATTGTAGAATTTCTTATCCTATTTATTATCCTTACAACAATAAGGATTTCCTTACGTAGAGTTTTGAAAATGGTGAAAATCTTAGAATTCTTAGCTCTAAAATAAAACAACGTAAATCTTAATCTTCTATCTTTTGTTTCAATGATTTACACTTCGATCCACAAAGTTTTGTGTTTTTTAACCTAACCCAGAAAGTTCCTTTTATTTATTAGAATGCTTTTCTCAACCTATTATTTCTTTTTCTTACAAACAAAAACATAGGTCGATTAATCTACTCTACGCGCTGGCATTATTCTAAATAAAGAGCACCCGCGAGATTTCTCAGGATTGCCTATCACAGCAATACTTGTGGTGTGGTTAAGGTTAAAGTACTCATATGTTGTGTTGTGGCATGTATCCAGCTCTAGAGCATACACCCAAGGCATTACGTACAGGCTGGTTGTACTCAAAATTCTCCCAAAGACCTCTGATTCGTCGAGCCATGTCACTACCATTCCATGCAAGGTTGCATGTGCTGGTCTCCGAAGGTGTCTTGCTCGAGCTGTCTAGACCAGTATCCGAGGTAGGCGATTCACGTGGGATATGGTGTTGAGCAGTAAGCGGCACAGATATGTCCTCGATGCTTGTGAAAGAAGGTGTCGTACTTGTATTTGATTCCCTTCTCATTAGTCTCGGAACTGAAAGGAGAAACTAGCTAGTTGAAAGCTTTTTTGCAAATCTAAGATAGAGGATAGGAAACAGAAAGAGAAAAGGAAGGCGGTTAATGCAGATTTATAGCATCATTCAGGTAAATGCAGATTGAAATTGTAAAAACATACGCTTGTAATATTGCGACACCCAACTCTAACCCTGTCAAGGCTACTACAATAAAGAATGGACCCATTGCACCTATCGATGCCAACAACTCATTCATCGAAAGCATTGTCCACGCAAACCCACTTAGGATCTTCACTAAACTATGACCGGCCATCATATTCGCAAACAAACGGATACCTAAACTCAAACCACGAAAACTATAAGAAATTAGCTCAAGTAGCACTAAAAAGGGTGCTAATGGAAGGGGTACACCTGCAGGCAAGAAGAAACTTAGAAAATGAAGACCATTATTCTGAAAGCCTACGAGAGTGATCCCAATAAAAAGCGAAAACGATAACCCCAATGTGATCAGAAAATGGCTCGTCACTGTAAAACTATAAGGTATCATTCCCTGCAGATTGCAAAAGAGCAGGAAGGTAAAGGTTACCAATATGACTGGGAAGTACTTCTGTTTGCCCGAGGTACCACTGATCTGTTCGTTGACAAGGTTCAAGACGAAATCATAAACAAGCTCCACTATGGATTGGGCTGCATTCGGTACTAAGTGTCCACCACCCTCCTTGGTAGCAAAATGGAGAAAAAGAAGGACCAAGCCAAGGGTGAGTAGCAGGAAGAAAGAAGAGTTCGTGAAGGAGGCAAGGAAATTCCCAAGCTGTGCAGGAATCCAAGGGATGATGGTAAACTGTTCTAGAGGACTATGTATGAAAGGAATACCGGTTTGTGCTGTGTTTTCGACAGAGAGTTGGATCAGTTGTTCGTAGAAGGTGAGAAGGAAGATCATAAGAGTCTGGTGTACACAATCTGCTTGGTTAAGACTGATCCAGAAGGAACTCACTATATCGATCGAGAAGTGGTAGGCTAGAATCATAATGCTAGTGACCGAAAGTTCTGTTATGACTGCAACTAGGTCTTTGGTATACTTGATTCCAGTTTGCCTAACAAGGCTGTACACGCGAAAAAGGCGAAGAATAGAACAGAAGCTATTTGCCCTATAGTCACATAAGGTGCTTCTACAGGCTTTGCTCCAATCCAACCGAGTATGATACGATCTGCCAATAGTAACCAAACTGCTACTTGATGAATGGGTCTGAAGTGAGAACTCTTACTATTGCTTTGTGTGAGAAAGGGTAGTGTCAGAAGTGCTACGAATACAAGTCCTATTGCCGCGACACCTGCTCCTTTGTCTGGTATACTTCTTAGAATGGCATAGATTGGCAGGAAGTACCATTCGGGTACAATGTGTGGTGGTGTTGACATTGGATTCGCTTTCACGAATAAGAAATAATTGGATCTTCTCCTTAGATTCTATTTTTTCATATTTTTGATTAGCTAGGAGTGTTGTTATCTCTTCTAGAATATCTAGTTTTGAAAAGCGATAACAACAAGTTCTCATGGCACGTTTGTTTTCCAATTTCTTCATGAAACACCTCTTTTGGAATATAACACCCCTTGATGATCTACATTTTTTGTAAAAGATTCGTATGGACAATAGAAAAGAAATCAGGCTTAGAATAGATTTGGAATATCCACAATCTAATCTATATTTGCGTAAACTCTTTACTTGGTTCTCTATCATCTAAGTCAAACCCGATCTTACATGACAAGAATATCTGTGCAGAAAATATGGGTCTTTGTATGTGTATGAAAGAAAAACCGCCCTATGCCACGACGCAATACGACTAATGATGAATCAAAGAAAGAAGAATGACTACAAAATCAAATGAATCCTATATAGAACTTCGAAACGAAAGGTCATATATCTTCTTTGGCTCGTTCGTTATGGACTTAGGATCACACAACATTAGAAAGAAAAGAGAAAATCTTTCTCTAAGACAAAATGAGTTTGCGCTGTAAGACAGAGTTCAACATTATTTTGCTATTTCTACCAACTTAGAAATGGATATTCTCCTTGTTGAAATAAAGGCGACAAGTTCTCTTTATGGCGTTGCACCTAAAAATAGATACAATGTCAAATGCAAACTTAAAGGCACTATTAACAATTTGGGAAAGTTCCTTTGTTATGCTCTAGAATTCCTTTTAGAAAACAACTAGAACTAAAATAACCCAAATACATATCTGGTAAGAAGAGAGTGGACTTACATACCTTATTTTTTCATCATCTTAAGGAATCGACTATAATGTAAATAGAAGCCAGGAAGCACTCATTCTATATCCAATCTATTTTTGGTTTGTAAGATAGATAGAGGAAAATACTAAGTTCCATCAATTCATGAAGTAGGAAGAAATCGCAGAATCATAAAATATACTTGAAGTTCTTCCTATGCTATGACAAAGGTTAAAGCCGTACATATAGATAGCAAGCAATACTTTAAAGATATGAATAGAAGCTCTTTACACCTTCTTACACTCTTACGCCAAGCGTTACTAATCCGATTTTGGCAATAGCACGCGCCAACATTTTTTGCAGCTTTTACGAGTGAAACTTAGCAACCTTGTCGCGCAAAAAACTATCAATACACCTTCTTCTCTTTTATTTGAAATGTACCGGATCATCTTCAACTCTTTAATTATTCTTTCATATTATTTCCTAGCATTTTCACCAAAGAGGAGGTATTAGAGGTATATTTTAGAATTAGGTAGAAGTTGTTTCTAGTTGCTTGTACCTAGGTACATTAGACATTAGTAAGTATTTAGATTCGTTGTTGGTAGATGTTTGCTTTTTTTGCCTATTTCTAGTTTTTAGGTGTTGTCTAGTTATTTACAATGTACAAGGGATCAAGCATAACATAACCTCAACCTCTTTACTATTGCTACTCCTTTCTGCTTTAACACAATCCTCGTTTCCCGCATCATATGGATAAAACACTGTGTAATTCTTTAGTATAAAGCACGATCTAGTATTAGATTAGAATTGGAACCCAAAAGCTCAGCTACTCAAACTTTTTCTAATTATTTCTATTAATTAGATATTATATAATATAAATCAACCACCCACTTCTGTCGAAGTTTCTGCTTAGAAGAAAGAGAAGAGACCTAAAAAAAACTAATATTCATCTCTACTACTTTCGCGCTACTATTTCTATATTTCTATGAGAACTGCGCCTATATTTGGCGGTTATGTATACACCTTTGCTTTTACCTTTTTTTTTCTGTATGCTATTATCTTTCTTTGAATTATCTAAGGTATAAAGAAAAGGTACGAAAAAATGTTAGTCCATAAAAAGAAATTTCTTAGTTATTTCTAATTAGTAAGTTCTATTAGTTATAGCAGAAAAATGAGTAGTAATCACATTTTAGGCAGTCATAGTTTGAAGTATTTTTGTTGTATGTAGTAAACAAAAGATTCGAAGTTGAAACAGAGAAAAGAAAGATTCTGCCTAATTGATCCGAAGTCATAAGATAGATAGGTGTATAAATTATGTATGAAAAAAAAATAGGTTGTTTTGTACCACGTCCGTCAGGAAAACTTATCTGGACTCTAGTTTGACACGAGTAATTATTAAGCTTCCAATATTTTGGAATGATTTTTTGGAATAGATGCATGCGATGCACAGATTGTCACGTCCTAAATAACAACAAACAGTTAGAAACAAACAAAAAGATTACAATCCCAATGAAAATTATTGACTTTTGGCATGTAACACATCCTGCAAGATAGCATAAATAGAAATCTACCTCACCGGGAAATATATCACTTACAACAAAATAAGAAATGTATCAAGATCTTCTAGATCCGTTCTTCGGTGATAGTGTATTTGTTTACTAAGTTTATCTACTAAGTCTAAGTAAGAGGTAGTTTCATTATTTCAAAAGATACCTAGTAATGCTGGGTCGAGTTACTTTGACTACTTTATTTTTCTATTCTATCTATATCATATCTGCTGAAACTTCTCCTAATAAAGCCACACTTGGACGTCCCACCAATCCAAACCCAGGTATCTTACGTCTTCCTAATTCTAACTCATCCATAATTTGACTCCAAATAATACCCAACCATAAGTATAGTAATCCACTTTGTAGATTTCATAAAATATTTCCTTATTTATTGCTAGTTTACCCTGTTATTTTAGTCTTTTACCTTGGTTGAGAGTATGTAATCCAATTACTCCCTGCGATTCTTCTCAAAGTTATGGGGGCTAACAAACGTTGAACTTATTTATTTTATTACAAATTTTGTACTTCTCTTTAGTCGTGTGATCTTAAAGTCAAACTAAATACAAATTTGATCAGATGGATGATGTGTCGTGAGTTAACTCGCACTTGTTGTAATTGCATACAAACCAATATTTTTCAATTCAAGCCTCTCTTTTATTTTAGATTTAAGTACCTGCCTGACGCAAAGACTTTGCATTATCAATAGCTTTTTTCAATATTTAGAATTATGATCTTTCTTTACCTAAACTATTTTGTTCCTATTTTATCCCAATCCCCAATTTCTCTAGATTCCCACCAATTTCCTGTCCTTCTTCGTAACTCAACTCTAAGCTTACTGCTTGCTGTCTACCCGCTTGGGATCTCTTCTTTGTATTCTGTTCTGTGAAAAAGAGTCTCTTGCTAAGTACCAAAAACAAGCCTGAACTTGTGTTGAAGATGTCTTGGACATTGTACTATATTCTCGACGTATTATGCCTCCTAACATTTTACCTATTAAAACCTATTAACGAGTATTCGAAATACCACCGATTCTGTACAGCCTGCCAAATTAATAATTAGTTTTCTAGAATCTTATGTCCGAAAAAAGTCCTTTCCTTATTATTTTTATTACCGATGCCATAAATACATTCCTTTAGACTGCAGTGTCCAAGCGTATATCTCAACTGCCTTTCTGTTTCATCTGAGCCTTCTTTCTTCTTAAGTTAACCTTTAGCACTACTTACTCTAAAGAAAATGCTTGGGTTGTTTCATAATATCTTTAAGACTTTAGCACCCGTGTTTAACGACTCTTCAGTAGATGTAAAAAAAAATAGATATATATATATAATATAATATACAATTAGAATATACACAATTAGAGGCATGCATGTTTTCTACAAGGCGAGTTTTCGTTCCTACAAGACAACCCAGAATTACCTTACCACTGAGTCATGGCTTCTTTATTTCTTTTTCTTTGTCAACATTTAAGTCAACTGTCATTAGTTTTTGGGTTTTTTTTCTCCTTTATGAATGGAATATTTGTTACCAAAGTCAAGTAAGGAATATCTTTTTAGAAATTCTATTAGAAAGACAAAATATGTGCCATCTCTCCAACCAGCAAGAATATATGCGCAAAGGGGTAGGTGGATTTCCTTTTTTCCCTAGTTTTTTCTATTCCAACAATAGGCTAATAAAGAATGGCTAATCGCAAATACTCACTCTATCTACGCCTTCTTTCGTAGTTCAAAAATATTACGAAAACACAGGCATCGCCAACTATCTACCTTGCAAAGAGAAAGAAATGGTACTCCCTGTATCTTGTATTTAGCTTTGTATACATTATCTATCTGAGACCAGAAGTGTTTCTTCTTTTTCTATCTTTTTCTTTTAGTAAGCTTACAATAGAAATTCTAGAAATTTGGTATATCCATGTACCATTTATACCATAAACGTTAATTTGCGAATGCTTTTTTTCCCATTGTAATAAATATAGAGCTGAGTAAGGGTAAGAAGAAATCAACGAATCCAAAAAGGAGAAGAGTCTTATATCACTCTAGCTAGAAAATATTCGAAAGAAATAGTAGTAGGTCAAAAAGAAAGGGAATAGATTGGACTAAATAATTTCGTACTATAAAAAGACTCATTTTCATGTGTAATACCGAAGTTACCTTTCATTCATACATTTCGTTCATAAAGAATTCTTAACGCTGTTTGTTTAGAAAGAGAAATAGAGAGTTTTTTCTTCAAGACTTTAGTTTGGTGTATGTATGTATGCACGTGGTTTCCTACTTGTATAGATTCTTTTCTCTGTAAGTAAAGTAAGTCTCGTACTTACTATATTTCTTTTACAGGGCTTCCCTAGCAACATAACAACAACCTAAAAATTTGGCTTGATTAGTAGAGTTCGAGGCTATTTCCATGCCTACTTTCTTGATTATTATTTACTACTTCTAGTTTTCTAGTTATTTTTAATGTGTAAGTGTGTATATGTATGACTCTTTATTCGATATATTACCGCAAGGTCCTCAAGGAAAGCTTGTATTTCTAGTGGATATTCCCTTTACTTGCTTTGTTATTTGTAAACAACACAACAATAAAATCAATAATATTTGCTGTGCTTGACTTAACTTTTTGGGCTTTTTAGATGTATCACCCAAAGGAGGAGATTTCTTACTTCCAAAATATGCGCGTGCAACAATTGCTCAATCCTATCTAAAAAGAAAAAAATATAGCTCCTAAATAAAAGAGGTTTGAGTAGAATAGTTTAAGATTCTACGTGAAAAGACTTAAACCACCAGGAATATGAAGTAATTTAGAAAGAAAAATAAGAACATAAAACGTGTTAGAATCTATTCTTTGGTTATATATCATACAATTATTCCATTTTTGCCAATCGACTATCACTAGTTGTCCTCTAATCCGTCAAATACAAAGGCATTTTTTTCTATAATAGAATCTATATATAATATAACTCTTGCTAGATCTCATCAGTCCTTTTAGCTGTCTGGTTACATTATTAATGAAATTTAGAATTCTGTATGATCTATTCGATGCCTCCTATTTTTAGATAGACTATTCTATTAATTAGGCCGAACAAGTTATTATAGTGGTGTTTGGATAAAAAAAAAGAAGTTGTAGAATTAGATCTCAAATTTAGTTCTCAGAAGCTTGTCTCTTTATCTTTATACACGTTTTGCGGAGACTATTAACTATTTCATAACTATTTCTAACTATTTCTTATTAGTATTAGATTGATTTGAGATATTGATAAGGTGAATACAAATTCAATGCTAGGCTTAATCCTCAAAAAAGATCTTTTCGTCCTATTTCATAAAGGTCTATGAAGTTTCATATTTGATTTTTTCATTCTTTTTTGTTGCTTGTAACTGACCCGCGGTTTCAGCGAACCCAAATGAGTCCTAGAAAAAACGTGGGATTGAATTTAAAGAAGACTAGAAAACTGCAATAAAAACACATTTGAAGAGATCGAATCAATACTTATCCAATCGTGAATAAACGAGGAATTCACATGGATCCAGGGAATAACCCGACTTGTGGACAAACCAAAGTTTATTGAAAAACGAATGGAAGTTTCATT
>JAYMSR010000013.1:0-64751 GCA_036897825.1 Plantago rigida
GTTCACATCTTTAAAGTATTGCTATATGTACGGTTTAAACCTTTGCTGTGATTGGGAGAACTATGAGTCTTTTTCTATTATTATGATTCTATTCTGCCTTCTACCTTGATTGACTCAACACTATTTCTTAGTGAACTGTAACTCATAGCGCATGCAATTTTCCTGAACAATCTTGGGATTCTGTTAATACCTACCGTGAATAACTCTTATTTGCTTATTTGATAGGACATAACTTCAAATCAAATAAGTTCTTCTGTAATTCATTCCTAATGTGCCCTGTACTTTTTCACAGATACATTAAAGTACATAAAGGACTTTTTGGGTTCTATTCTAATTCTAGTTGTTTTTAAAGAAATTCTATATCATACATTATCAGATTCTTTCGAATTGTTAATAATTTTGCCTTTCAGTTTGCATTTCACGCATTTCATTTCTTTTTTCTCGTCTTCCATTGGTGCAAGCAACGCCGTTTTCGTTTTTCTGTAGTTGTGTAAATAAATAGTTGGAATAAAAAAAAAGGATGAAAAACTCCACTTTTGTGACCTTGTTTTTTAAAAGAAATTCGTAAAACAGAAATAATTTGATCTAAAGTTTGATCTAAATAATAGAAAAATGTGATACGTATATAGAGTCTATATTAGTTGGATAGTTGTTTGTAGTAGTTCTAGTTGAATCTGAAGTCCTCCATCTTTTCTCTCACAAATCACAAATCGGAGGTGGCGGTGATTCTCAAATTCTAAACATAGAGTAGCCCTAACAATTGTCCACTTTGACTCTGGAGTCGGTGATTGTGATTCAACTAACGAGAAATTAGAAAAATGGAAACTTTCCTTCGATTTCGATAGCTGGGGTAGTTTTTCATTCAGGAGAAACTCTACTTTCCACCAGAACTGCAACTATATATGTATGTCAAACTCAAAGTAATAATTCTATCAACCAGAAGAAAAGAAAAAGGACAACAAACAACAAAGGATCGGTAATGTCAGGGAAGTAAACGCACAAAGGTGTACAACATTTCTTCAATCTTTTCATAGTCACGGGTCAAATGCCAAATTATGCCATACATAGTTAACAAGCGGTATTAGGTCAACAAGGAAATGTGTCTTTCTTTATTTCAAACAAATATATAGACTCATAAAAGAGTAGTAGTCGTAACAACAATGTCGGCATTAAAAAAAAGAACTATTTCTCGAAAGTGATTTCCACCAGCTTTTTTCTTTGGGCTCAAAAAACTCTATGAAATTAATGAAATGATGAAAACTTGCAACTCAACTAATAAACAACTAAGAAAAATATAGAGTATAGAACAGGTGTATTCTTATTAGATATAGTTCATCACACGTGACACCTGCTGGCATTACTATATCTAATAGAATATATAATGAAAATATAGAATGAAGAGGACTGCTAGAAAGAAAACTCGCGACATAGAACAGAAAGAGCAAAAAAAAAAAAAAAAGAGAATAGCGGGGCATCATGAGATTTTTTTTTAGAAAAGTATATCTAAAAAATGGCTAACAAAGTAGAAAAGATGGTATAGGTATAGAGAGAGATAGAAAAGAACCAAGAAGAGAACGAAGCTGTATATAAACATTTCCTGGTTGGTGCCGTAGTATATATAATAATAATAATAAGAAACAACATTCATAAAGAAGACTCAGTAGAGGTAGAAATCTAAAAACTAGACTGGGTGTCTGCGAGCAGCAACATAATAACTCTAACCCGTGGCTTACTGGGGTTTTGTTTTTCATAATGACTGAGGATTTCCTTCTATCTTTTTTCTTTTTTTGTAGGAGCAAGAACTCGTGATTTCAGGTTTGACTTTGCTTTCTTTCTGACAGAATTTTCCAGAAAATTCAAACATAGGCGAATGAATATAAACAACATGTTGGCATTCAGGATAACACCCTTACCCTATTCCATCAAAGAGACTCGTAAGGGCAGTGATAGTTGTGTATAAGTGTAGCATAATCAAACTCGCAGATAACCCGCGGATCTAATATTCCTTTGTAACGTTAACTACATATGCACAAACTCTCCTTTTCTTTTTCTCCAAATCCAAGACCTTTTTACAATGAGGCCACGGACAGATCCCTGTTATTTGCAGAATATTTTGAATAGCTCCCCAATTTCCAACTACTATTTTCTGCAGCAATAGGAAGTATATATATACGCTTACAACAAGAAAGAGTACAGCACGCACTACTCGTCGTAATAGGAAAGATCTAGAATGAAATATTTCAGACGAATTGTCAGAATTTGGGCACCCAGTATACCGTCAACCATTGGTTAGACCTAGGCCAGCCGTGATAGATGAATAACTTACTTACGTTTCAGAAGACTATTTTCAATTGATATAGAAATTGACTTTCAACAGGTGTTGGAAATTCCATTCATTAATAGAGTCACATCGATTCGCAATGTTTTAGTTTTCGTGCTAGGTTCATAAGTAGTGCTGTAAAGTCTTTCTTGTTGATATCAGTCATTTTCTTTCTATCTCCTGCGAGAAAATCGAGTCATTAATAAAAGAAAGAATTCCGCGCATACAAAATAACCATTGATTGAATCTCTCTACCTACTACCATACCCACAAGGCATGTTCATACGTTATTTACAACAGGTACTAAGAAATCCCTTTCGACCAATCCCAACAACTATAGATATCTAGGAAATCCTATCATATCTTGATCTTTTGCTAAGAGTTCGATCCGTAGTGCGCTTTTTGGGACTTCAATTTCTCCCAAACGAATATTCTTTGTCCTATCGGAACGTACTTCTATCATCTGTTCGAACTAATTGAATTCTATCCTCTAATCGGTGCAGTGATCATTGAAATTGAAGTATTTAGATTTAGAATACCTTATTCACGGGTCTTCCGTTAGAAAGAAAAACTCCAAGCCAAGAGAATGCTCCAAGGTTAGTTCACTTTTTTCGAGTAATGTAAAGGTAAGAACTGGACTTAAAGGCAGAAGTCTTTGCGCACCGAGCTTTCCTTCAAAAGATACACATGACTCTGGATAACCGAACGACACGAGAAAGAAAAGAAAAAGGCAATTCTGAAAATAGATTACGAAAAGGTATGTATGTTGACTTTACAAATTCTCCAAATAACAAGAGTAATAACTTTAGATTAGCGATAGAACTTCTCCTTTATCTACTCAATTTCTAACAATTTGACTTTGCACTACCGAAGGCTTTACAAATCCAGGAATATCTAAATATCTAAGAGTGCGCTATTTTTTCTGCTGTACATACAAATCCGCGGTATTCCTTGTTCGGATATTCGTGTTCGACAAAAGCGACGAAAGGCAAATTGTATGTAATACTCAGCGATTTTCTAGATCGTTTTATTGTGTAAAATGGTTTCAGTCATTTCACTCCCTTATTTCATTTCATATTTCCGCGTGTCTTCCGCAGATAGAAGAAGTCATTAATGAATAAAACCAACCGAGTGAGAAAAAGAAATAGAAAGAAATGATACCATATCCCAAACAACTTGTCTTTCTGCTTAACAAGGATTATTGCTGTACCCACGAGTAGGAGATCTTCGCTTACTATTTCAGATGTATACTTCTTTTTTTTTCACCCAGAAATGCTTGGAGTCCATATGTTTAGGCTTTTTCCGTTTATAGCAGCATTTGTGATATAGAATGACTATTAATCTACTTCACACCGAGTATAGATAGATAGATAGATGTCAATATTGGTACGTAGACGATTTCCTTTTCCGAGATCTTCTTGTTGTACGTGAATAATATCTTGTGAGTAACTATATACAGCACTCCTCGATTATTCCACATTCCTAATCAATATTTTGTTTGTAGCCAACACGAATCTTGTCTAGAAGATGTTTAGTTCAGTGGTTAAAGAACATTGCTAAAAAGAAAAGGGATCTCTACTCTACTCAGTCCTTTCCTCCTTGTTGTTTCTTATTTTCTACTACCAGTTGTTGGGAAACTTCCTCTTTGATTCGTCACTTGAGGCTTGTACTTTTCTTTAGATTTCTTTCGGAAAGCTAGAGTTGAATTAACGCTGTTTGATCTACTTCTGTAATAATCGATATTCTAATAGACAAATAAGGAATATTCCACCATTAATTATTTCTTAAAAAAAAAAGGGGGGGTAAGTCGGCAACGGGCTACTAATTTAACAATACCAGGCCCGGAATCTAGGCAAAAAGAAATAGACAAGAAACAAAGTACTCAACTTTAAGTATCGTAGGTATGAACAGAATAAACAAGATTTGAAGAAAAGGAAGGCCGACAACCATTTTCTGCTTTCGTAGATGCCTAAGAACGCAAATAATATGAAATAGTTGCGATGTTTACCTTGTATACGGGTATTGTAATTAATTATCCAATCCGTACTCCTAATTTTTGTTTGCTTCGTTTTATCCCTAAAGTAAGTCAGAATCCCCAAATGAATCAAATGAATGCAAAAGAGGAATTTCAAAAATGAGAAAAGCCAGGTAAGGTAGAGTAGACTATTGATAACAACAAGTCTTGCAAAACCAAGGTGCACCGAATAAAAAGGCAGAGCTGTGAGTAATCATTTGGTGGGTGAAACGTCTATAATATCTATCGGGGTCTCTAAAACAGGTCATTATCCTTTTTACGCAAACGCCTAACATATTTCAACAATGAAAGGGTGTACTTTTTCTGTTCTGAGACATATGTCTTTCTTTTTTAGCAAACGAAGTCGTCCAAAAAGTCAAAATAATATGTCACAAACTATGTATAAGAAATGTATAAGAAAGTTCTAGAATCGTGCACTTTCCGATTTCCGGGAATAGTTTTTCGGTTAGAAAGCTCTCGATTTCCACGTCATTACTGTTTCTAGAGAAGAGTCTAATGCAAGTCTAATAACATAATCAAATGATACAATAAGAACAATAAGAGCTCAATCAAAGGTCTGACAAGAAACCTGGATAACAATTGTGGGAAGAGAGCAGGTTGGTGCTACTAACTAACTAAGCGATCGTAGTAAGCGAGGATTTCCTTCTTTTTTGTGTCAGATCCGTAATAGTAATATCAATCATTCTACTTTTTTCTTTCCTCAATTCTTACTATAGGCATTTTCAAATTATAGAATAGACGACGGACAATAGCAGTTTTTCTTTTAGATTTGTCTTTTTTTTGGGAGAACTCCTTCTTACTTATGCAAATTGATGTACCCTAAATATATCAACGAATCAATGATTCAAACTCTTTGTAGTACTTTCTTTCTATTCTAAAAGTAGCAGCTCTTGCTCCAGACTAACAAGGTTCACTAGGATTCCAAGATATTATTCTCATCAAATGTATGAATGACAATTCTCTTCATAAACGCTGCCTCCACTTACTTAAGTTGTTATGTTGAAGAATTTGAAGAAAGAAATAGAATTTCGTATCTATTATTATTATTATTTCGATCTTTGATCTTTAGTTGTTGTTAAAAATTCAACTATGAGTTGTTTATGAGTTGTTACGTTGTTTGGCTGATGATAGAAATATCTTTTGTTGTTAAGGTTGTGGAAAAGAGAAATAGAACTTAAAGTACTTCCTAAGAGAAAACTGACCACTGATACGGAACAACTCAATTTCACTCGAGAGGTTTGTTGGTTATAAATAAGATATAGAATAGCTTGTTGTAGTCTCTTCGCCCCTTTCAACATGTTGTATTTCAAAGTGCTAATGCTAAGTACAACTTTGGGCTGAAGTAAGCCTAGAATAGGTGTGAAGAGTCCGCATCTGAGTATTTTGCAAAAAGAATGAGTCTTTCTCTCTTTTGAAACTTTGTTTCTAATTTCAACGAAGTCATTGTCGAAGTGGCTCTCTAACTAGAACATATACTAGAACATATAGTTGATTGGCCTAGGCTCTGACCTTGGATCCACACCACGCATTCCATATCCATATAAAAACGTATACAACATATCCGTAGTTAGCAGTAAATACGATTAGATGATGCCATCTCTTTATGCTGCTAAATCCGGTATATGTCCTTTTTTTTGCTAGAAAACATTGTCTATTTCACAACTCTATACTTTACGCGCTATAACTTTGGGTATGCCTTGGTCACTCTTTCGACATCTTCCCTTTCTTCATTTTCATCACGACAAGTAACATACCTTTACGTTGCCTGTATATTTTTTTGAATATGCTATGACTTTTTGGCCCAGCTCTTGCTCTCTTCTTTCAAACCAAAAATGCCTTTTTTTATTAGCACGGTTTCAAAATGGACTTCTTTCATTCTAAAGTTCTAGAGTTCCAACAGTGTTGTCTCTTCAATCAATATGTTTGCGATGAGCTAATTTTTTATTCATGACTTTTTTAGTAAGAATTGAGAACTTTTATACCTTTCTCATCAGAAATACCAAATCAATTTAGTCAGAGAATATCCTAACATATATAGGACGCCTTTTTAGTCATGCAGAACACAATCTTAAGGGTTCTAATCTACGCACTTCCTACTTTTTTTGGCTTTTTATTACGATTACGCCGAACTAGAAGGAAATATGTCACTAACAGCAGCAGCAGCACTTGTCTATTTTTCTTTTCTTAGGGGCTTCCAAGAACTCATACTTTTTCTTTAACTAAGGAGTTGTAGACTTTTTGCATGAAGTAGGGATAGAACAGAACACTATTTCTCAAATTCTCAAATGTTTTACAAGTAGAATAGGAAATAAGGGCTTACTACACGTGTACATTTTAGTTCTAGTTGTTATATATATTAAGAACTATATATAGAATCTATTTTTTTGAGTTATAGAATCTATTCTATAGGCAGTAGACAGCTAATATAACGTAAAGACACAATTCACTAATTATTCATTTGATTATCCCAACGTGCCACTAGAAACAAAATCAAACTGTATTAGGTTTGCTATTTTTCTGGATGTGCTAGATGATTTACAACGAAGTCTGTCTATAAATTCTAAGTAATGCCTATGCATTACAACATCTAATAGATTCTTTCTTTTCGTGATTTTCTAGTTTTCTCGGCAGTCTATCATTGTTGTAAAAGATATTTCTTTATTCATCCTTCTTTATTTGTTTTCATATATTGACTAATGGATAACTCTTTGTAGTAACTGTATATTATTTCCTTATTTAGAACATTAGACTGTCTTCAGAATTACCAAATTTCATGCATAAACTCGTTAGTTCATTTGGTGGTTGGTCTTGATAGCTCATTCTTCTCACAAATTTCTAAATTTCTATTTAGCGTGATAATCAAGAGATGTTGTTTTCCTCAGTGTATAATTTGTAACTTTCTAGCAGTAGTTCAACATAGAATAGCGAATGAAAAATGAAGAATAGTAATTAGTAAACCAAGGTGAACAGTATTTTCTTTTCCAAGGAGAGACTCGACTCTAGAGTTTCAATAAGAACTTTTTTTAGAAGATAGTTGATGAGATCCATAGTAGTATAAGTGACTCAAAGGGCGTCGCAGGCGTACATTAATGAACTATGTGTATGAAAGGAAAGGATGATACATAACACAATTAATAGTAAGGAATGGAATATGGAATAGAATAGCTGCCAGTCTATTTACTAACTAAGCGCGAAGGATCAATGATGTCAGCCAAGTCCAAGTACTAGAGAAGAGTGTATTTGATTTCTTTTCTCTTTCCCAGATATAGAATAAACTACCTTTTTCAAACTTACCTGGGCATGTATCAATTGTTCTAGTCCCAAACAAATTCTTTCGAATTCTAGCCAATTAGCTCTTTTGGACCTGTCGTTTTTTCTTTGTCGGTAGAGAATCAAAGCAAAGAGTTGAAGAAATGCTAGGCAAATAACTGATGAAACTGAAGTAGTTTTGGAATCTAGGAAGAGATCTATTTCGCCTTTACAACGGTTCAAAATACACGCCAGTAAGTAGTTGGGGAAGATTTTCCTTTCTTTTCATTTTGAAAAAAGAAGAAATGAATTATGAGTACCGGTAATATCTTATTCATTCGTTCTAAGCGTTGATATGTTTCCAATTCTATTTTGGATCTTCTCGTTCCAGGAGTCAATTCTTCCTACTAAACAGATTATTATTTCGAGTTATAACGTACCTTAAGTACAACTTCTTAGCAATATCAAAAATAGACTTTAGGAAACATGACTATCTATGACGACTATACTATTATGAGTTGTCTTTTCATTTTCATAATAGAAATAAGAAATGCCCGCAGTTTGACCTTCAGAGACTAAAGTGAAATAAAATAATGGAAGAATATTAACAACACTCTATTCTATTTTGCTTACCGAAGGACACAACAAATAAGAAGAATACAAATCTAAATTTAGAATCTATTTCGGGATCATTTATTCGTATATCAATGTATTAAATAAGGACTAGGTTTTCTAAGTATATTCTCCCACTTCTACTAACGTATAGATAGATGAGTTTCATCCAAAGTAGGTATTTGTTTTCCTTAGGAAGAAGTAGTCATTCATGCATTATGTCTGCTACAGGTCACCGGGTTAAACTGTCATTCTGCTATGTTATACGTGTATGACTGACTATTGGTATTGGATTCATATGGGTTCTTCCGCACATATACATACATATATATATATAATATAGCACGCAGTATAGAAGCAATTACAAATCAAATAGAAAAACTTCCTCCTTCTTACTTCTTATTAAGAAGTATGTTTCTTAAATAATAAAGGAAATGTGTGAGATACAATTTACACAAATATCCCGCAATGCATGTAACGTAAAATAATCAATTAGATGGTTCGGAAATTATTAGGAAAAAAGACAGTGAAGATTACAACAAGCTAAGCTATTCTATATCTTATTATTTAGAACTTCTATTCTAACTAAAACACGATGTCAAATTGGAGAAAAACTACCTTTTCATACTGATTGATATTATTTAGATTCTATTTTTTTCTATTTGGACTAAATGTCTATCTACCCGTAACAAATAAATGCCCAGAGAAAGTTCTTTTCCTTAGTTTCTAACTTTTGAGTTGACCTTGTCTGGCAATAACTAGAAGTATTCCTATACATGATGCCCTTACTGCTCTATTGCTAACACAAGATTTCCTTAGGTTGAATTCTATGCTGTATCTGTATTATAGAATTTCTAGTTCTAGAGTTGACAACAAAAAAAGTCTGTCCTGACAATTCAATAACACAAAAAAAACATAAGTCATAAACGTGGACCTCGGAGGAGAAAGTCAAAGAATTTGTCTTGGGAATGGTGGATTCTTATCAACTCTTATGTGAAAAGGAGGGCACATCTTCTTCTCTTCTTCAACTTGCATAATTTCTTTTAGTCTTCATCCACAGATGCTCAATATTCCACCCGGCATTTTGGCTCATTCATGATCCTTGTAAAATCTTAGTCAATATCAATAATGCCTTGCGAAGAACAGCCCTTTGTATACTTGCTTGTTATAGAAGTAACTCCTCATTTCATTTTTGATCTTTCTTTTCAAAAGACTGCCGTGGTAACTACTAGTACGGAATCATAGATATTTCTTGTCTGGTATACTGAGAAAAGTCCTAGGTACAGTGGTAATCCTTTCTCAACTATCAGCGAATGCCCTTAATTCTGTAAGAATAAGAAAAATAGATAGATAATAGATGAGATGTATGTAGTAGGTATTCTCTTCTAGTTTCATAAGTCTATAAGTAATAATGGTGTATGTAAATAGAATGAAATAGGGTAATAGAATCTACTTTTTTGTCTCAGTATAGATAGAAATTCCACTCGATGCTTTGTCATAAAAGAGTGTTGTGAAGGAAGTTTTAATCGACTACGCCCTTTAGAGAAGATGTCTTTTTGCAAGTCATATAAAAAAAGATTTAGCAGGATTGCGTGTCTAAAATAATAAATACCTCTTCTAAAAATGAGAAATGATGCCCAAAAAAGTCTAAATAATAAGTTGTTGTCAAATTATTCCAAATTGTACCCTTTCTCTGAAATGTTTACCAAAAAATCCTAGTTTTGTTCCGGATCGTACTAAAACCTAAATTCTTGAAGATCACGGAGAATCCAAGAGCATTTGTAGAAATAGATTTCATTTAGAACTACATATAAACGAAACGGCAAAGAGGGATCATTAAGAACTAAAGACATAAAGGAGCAGGCTACTTGTACTTGGTCATTGCAAGAAAGAGATACTGTAAATAAATAAATAAGTCAATATTTTTTTATTGCTTGCTAATGCTTAGAAATCTTACTACGAATTATGGTTTTCTCTCTTACTTGTAAATGAAATTTAGAAATGTTTTCTAGATAGTTTTTTCTTTTTAGCGAGATATCACTTCCAACTATATAACAAGAAAGATTTCTGCTACTAATGACGAAACCACCTACATTCTCTACATTCTATTCTCAAAATACTTTAGATAAAAAAGAATTCTAATATAATAACTACTAACACAAGAAAAAGATTCCTACCCTTTACTTCTAGAGCATGAGGTGTACTCCTTTTAGAATTCTATCTCCCTATTCTCGAGACTTGTTGTAGTTTGCTTTTGCTTATTCTAGTTTTCGATACATCTTTTTGGATGTTTTCTTTTCCTCAAAGAATAAAGAAGTGATCTATTTAGTATTGGATGGCAGCATACATAATGACAACTAAAGTTCAACAAATTAAAGAATTAAGAAATTGAGTAGAACAAACCAAAGAAAGAAATATCCGTGTAATAACGGTGAAAGCGTAGAGAAGAGAAAGGTGTAACGAATTTCACTATCCGATATCCGAGATGAGGAAAAACTATATTGGGTAGTGGGTCAAAAAGACTATGAAATCTAACTAAACAACACCGGGAGTGTCTTTGACTTTTCTAATTGAAGAGAATATGTTATGTAGTCATTCTAAAAATTGATTGATTCCTGCTGTCGGAACTTATTTCTTTAGGGCTTCTCACTTCCCGAACCGAAGACGCTTGCTTTTGTACTACTTTTTTTTGACTTTTCACAGAACTAACTGGCTAGCTAATAAAGGTCAAAATATTCAACCAAACAAACTAAAGGCTCTACCCGAAGAACTTGAATTCTATAATATACTAAATAATTCTATTGACTAAGTAAAGGATCGTGTGTAACTAAATGACCTTGTTAAGGTAGGAGGAAGCAGTCACATACATAGGTTGCATCGTGGGTTATCTTGGCGGTTATCTAGAATTCTGTACAAGAGTGGGAAAGATAGATGTCATTATTCTCCCTTTCTATACGTTTCGTACAACATGAAACCCATCATATCTCATATCTTGCGTGTGTGTCATACCTATCCCAAAAACTCTATTCTACATCTATGATTTTTTCTAGTTTGATTTCTACTTCCCTGGCTGACATATTATCTATCGTAGTTGACTAAATTGCTTCACCATAGACTCCCTTAATTGGATGTGATTGTGTAGAATTGTGTAGAGTTTCATCTCTTCTCTTATGGCAACTAGTAGGAAGGAAAAAGAAAAAGACATTGCAGGGAATTGTTCAGATACAGACCAAATAAATACAGAGTTGAAGTCTAAATAAGAAGAATCACGTCACGTAAAATAGCAGGGATAAACAAACTATGAATCCATCCAATATTCTATTTGAAGAAGGAAGCTCTTAAGAAACTCAGTGTGAAAGTGGGTTTGTACTAGAAAGATCATCGAAAGTACTGGATACTGGATATATAGAATCTAAATAAAGAACAGGAGTAGTTATCCTTATTTCTTACTTTATCTTACTCACAAATCTAATAAAAGGTGCAATCTCTTTCAACATTTGTAGATTTTTCCAATAGCAGCAGGGTATAGACTTTGTTTGCTCTATAACTTTTGGTTCATGCAACAACACGGCCAATCTATGAGCTTTTTCAAAAATCTTTCTCAGTCATTGACTATCTTTTTTCTTCTCAATGTTGTCGTCCAAAGCCAGCAAAGAATCAGGAATAGCCTATTGACTTTATTCAGTTCGTATATCATATAACAATTCTAGCAATATATCAAGCAAGGTATCTCTCCTTTCTAGCAACGTGTTTATTTACCGTATATTTACCTATATTTAGATAGGATGTTAACTAATTAATGCTCCTCTAATCACATTAGAAAGACTTTTTGATTTCTAGATTCTATAGTTCTCAGTGATATACAAAATGTACGAAATCTTTTCTTTTAGTAGTGGTATGTAAATGATTATTTCTATTAGAAAAGGATAGTTTATTTGATCCAGTAAGAAGAAGTCATTTTATTTGTTATTTATCCTTGGCTTTGCGATGATAGTAGAGACTGTAGTACTAAGTTTCTTTCGTTTATATGCTTTTCTCCCCTTCCTTCTGCTGCATTCTATATTTCGAAGATGTAGGATATGTAATAGATCTTTCCCCAAGACCTTCCCAAGTTCTCTACTTTGACGAGAAAAGAAGTCCATTTTGAAAAAACTTCTGTTTTGAAATAGAATAGAATAAACTTCAAATAGAAAAGAAAACTCGCGGTACATACATTAGAATTTGCCTTTTAAATAAAAGAAAAAGTAGGAGAAGGAGAGCACATCTGACTTCAAACTTGAACCAATTATTTCATTCGAAAAGAGGGACAAAGCGAGATATGATATACTAGGTTCCACGGTAAGTCAAAGGCAATAATCCTTAATCCTTGTTGGAAATTAGAACTCAAAAGTCTCTCAAAAAAGAAAAAAGAGGGAAAGATATAGAAAATAGCTTAGTTTTGTTACGTGTAATGAATAATGAAGATATAGGTTCTATATCCTGAGATCCTGTCCACATATAACATATATATATCATAGAACATATATCTAATATATATATATCTAATATATAGTGTGTTTTGCTTTCTAAGATCTTGTTGTTTAAGTCTACCTTACGTCTTCCTAACCTAAAATGAAAAAACTGAGAGTAAGTAGAAATTCCCTATGCCACCACTAACAACTTTACATTTTTCTTCTTTCTTTTCTATATTCATTATAGGTCCTCTTAGGTGCATGCCTTTTAATATTTCATAGAATTCCAAAATTCCTGTACTTTTCAAAGTTCCCCCGTGTTCTTTATTTTCGGTTGTGTGTGTGTGTGTGTTGTATTCCTTATTCCTTAACTGTGTCGATTTTCCGCTACCAAATATTATTGCATCTCACAAATTAGTTGTCTAATCAACCATTTCCTTGGATTTCGATAATTCTATTAGCAGGTAAAATGAAATGAAAGGTAGTAGAGTTGGTATTTGAGTTGTTCCAGAGTAGAGAACACGGTTTAACAAAAGATTTGAAGCTCATACATAGCCCCATTAATATTAATTAGAACTTTATTCTTTCATTTATTTCATTTCAACGGTCTAGAATCTATAGCCTCACAACAAAAAAGTGAACTAATCCATGAAGAAAGAATTTCGTAAGTGAAGTAAGAAAATCCTTAAAAAAGAAGATACGTTTGCCTGTTGTGACGTGCCGTTGACGACCTTTCAGTAGAGAGATTAGCTTTCATATATTCATGCTGACTAGGAAGAAAAGAGAAATAATGGAACTAAAGAGAACTAACTAGTGTGTACAACTTCTATGTTGAGTATGGTCCCTTGTAAGAAAAAGGAAACTTGTTTAGAAGATGCAGAGAGCATTGTGTTTGTTATTTATTAGAATAGAAATAGATAGAAATACATTTCGGAGAAGGCCTATTGGTTGTATTAGAGTCAAAAAGGTCTTTATTCGAAGAGCTGCAATTCAACCAATCCTAATCCTAAAGCGGGCATACATAAGAAACCCGCGAGTGGGTAGACGTATTACGTAAATTCAACATAAAAACATAAAGAATAAATAATATTCCAAGACATCCATCTTTTCCGGGCGGGTAGGCTTTTATTATCTTTTTTTTTTTAGAACAAATTTGTTCTTCTAAACTAAAGGTAGTACAAACTCTGAGCTAAAAACATAGTTAGAAAACCCGCTTCGGTAGATTCTTTCTATTTGTGAATGATATCTTGCCTCCTAGAAAATTGATTTGCACTTGGGATATGGAATAGAACTGAGATTGAGATATAGTATAGGGTAACTCGAGCTCAAGCTCCAACAAAATGCGATGAGCTCAAGCTACTTATCGTGACTCGAGCTCGAGCTTCCAAATAGTTCATTTGTTAGCGAGCCGTGCCATTGATATTGTGCAATATATTTGACTGCCCGATCCTTGTTTGGCAAATGAATAACAATGATGTTGTTTTGTTAGATTTTATTGCCCGATCCTTGTTTTTGCAATCTCCATAACCTCTCGTGTTGAGTTGCATTGACATTTTTTGGTGCCACATGAGAAAGAAATTGCTAACTAAAAAAAGAAAAGTTCATGAACCACTTAAAATACATGCACATTTGATGTTGTGTGTAAAACATTTTATACCGCACGGAAGATGGAAATTACTGCATCAGAATACAATATGAAGTTAGAAGACTTTGAGGTGATTAACAAAATGAGTTGGACATAGATATGGTTGTATTTACCTTGCAAATATCCTTCTAGATACTATTATTAATAGTTGTATAAATTTTGATTTGAAAGAAATACATATAGAGTTGTGTACTTAGGAGACTTGAAATTTTATTCATCAACTATACAATAAGGTGAATATCTTGAAATCTCACCATTGTGACTTTGCCTCTCCCAAAAGATCTCCACCAACAAAGTATGATATATCAACAACTTGTTTATTTCTAATGCACGCATATGACTCTATTAGTTCATGCACAAACTCCACTCCTACTATGAAATTACATGAGTTTATTCTATATATATTCTACGGGTGTCATTCCATTTTTTATTAGACTTTATGTGCATGTGTTTATTCAATTGCTATATCGAAATTTTGACAAAATTTGGGACATATACCCTCTACCATCCATTGATATTCTTCAATGAAACATAATACATCATAATGTTGTGAATAAAGTCAAAATGACATAAATATATGAACATAACCCTTCAGTCACAGCATTAAAATCAAGTTTGAGATTTCAAGAGTTTGACGAGGAAACTAAGTAAGAATATAGAATATTATCATAACCTTTCAGCTGCCTTATCAAATGAAAGATTTTGTTTCCTTTAAATAGATATTGTTGACTATAATAAAGGACTCCTAAATTTTTGACCCACCTCTATAAATAGTGTAAAATCCTCCAATTCCAATCATTCTTGCTCTCCTCTGTTCTTGCTCTTCACCACCATCCATCCAAGGTACAAAATCACTCTTCTCTCTGCTCTGTCATTTTCTTTTTCTTTTTGATTTCTCAAACTTTTCTTTTCATATCTATTTTCATACTACAAGCAACTTTGACACATATGTTTTTTTACTGTATTTTTTTTCTTTAATAAGTCAAACCCCCACTAGTTAATGGCAGTTTCTTTTGGCGCCCCATCTTCCCCATTACCTTCAAATCCCTCAAAATTCTCCATTTCTCTGTCAACTGAAAAAAAATCACATCTTTACAGGAAAAAACATAACAAACGTGTAAAACAGAGCAAGAAGAACCCTAACAATGTATACCCCTGCCAAGGAACTGAAGCAAGAACCACTTCAAGAAAACCCACTGGGCAATTTGGGTGATAATGTCTCGTGTGACTCTGATTTGGACGTGGAATTAAGCCCTAGTAAGAGGCAGAGAGTCGAATCGGTCCTTCCGGTCGGGTTCTTTGACCCGTTAACGCCAGAAGAACGGTTGGCCCTTCAGAGACCAATAGTAGTCACACCTCAGCAACTTGTTGGGAGAGGCAGTACTTCTTTAGTGAGAAGTGAACAAGTTTCTGAGTTGGCTAAAGTTTCGGTTTCGAATGTGAAAGAGAAAGTGGTTACTAGCTGCAAGCAGTTCTGGAAAGCAGGGGATTATGAGGTCACTGATGCCGGTCGTTCCAACACAGGTTTTTGTGAAAAAATCCGTTCTTTTCTTGATTTGGTGTGTAAGAAAGTTGGAATCTTGGTATGGTCAATCAAATATTGACAAAGGTTTAGTGTGGATTTGATTTGTGATAGGAAAAATTGGAAAACTCAGGGTTTTTTTTTCGATTTCTTACTAGTATCCATTATCTAATCCAGCAGAGCACTGACCTTTTTTAGGGAGCGGATTTGAAGTGAACACTTACCACTTGAGCCAACAACTATTGGTGATTAGTTGTAGTTTATTAGTACTAAGTCTTGGTATTTTTTTTATGATTTTGCAGTCGGAATGGATCATGTCAGGGTGCATCCCAAGTTCTTGCATTCTAAATGCAACCAGCCATAAATGGACATTAGGAGGTGAACTTCTAATTCCTTTCCTTTTCCTTTTCAAAAGAGAAATTGTTGCAACTTTTCTTTGTTGGTACTTACTATGTTTTACCATGTGTAGCTTTTGCTGAGCTTCTGGATAATTCCTTGGACGAGGTGTGCTACGGAGCTACTTATGTGAACGTTGATGTGCTGGCTAACAAGAAGGATGGTACTAAAATGTTGTTGATCGAAGGTAAGAACGGATACTTTATTGGTGTACTGGATATCAAGTTTGCAACTTGATATTGTGATCTCTGAAGCTTTAAGCTTAGGTTGAATAGAATTACTTGAGTGAGATTTTTATGGATTTTAGCATTCCCATCGACATGTACTCTGCTAGTTTGTCTCGATTTGTCTCATAAATGTAAACTTCTGACTGCAGATAATGGAGGTGGCATGACTCCTGATAAGATGCGCGGGTGCATGTCTCTTGGCTATTCTGTGAAAAGCAAGATGCCGAACACAATTGGCCAATGTGAGTCCAGCATTATTTTTCTGATAACAAATTCGAATGACATAAATGTGTTTTATGCCTACTGAATGTTCGACACCTTTTTTAACAGATGGAAATGGTTTTAAGACTAGTACCATGAGGCTTGGTGCAGACGTCATTGTGTTCTCTCGTAGTGAGGGGGAAAATGGGGCAAGGTAGTTGCCCTTGGTTTGATGCCTACATAATTATTCGTCCTTGAACAATGTATTATGGAGCCAATCTTACCTTTCTTTCCTTCGCCCCTGTAGCGCGACCCAGAGTATTGGAATGCTGTCTTATACATTCGGGATACTGGGAAAGAGGATCTAGTGGTTCCTATGGTACTTATTTGAGCTCTCTCTGTAAATTTATGTCTAACAAACTTCTAAGAAATTACTGCTTGGGTGTCTGTTATCCGAAATTATTGACTCTAAGATCATTATACATGTGAATACCGAATTGCCTCTTTGTATCTAATTTTCTTCTGCATTCACTGAGTTGTGCTCAATGTTCTTGGATAGTTCTTGTACAGTGATTCTGATAGTTACTTCTCTTTAACAACTTAAACAGGTCCATTGCGAGAAAGTAGGAGATTTATGGAAGAGGCAGATGATTCCTTCTTGTGAACATGTGCAAACCAATCTTGAATCAATTGTGCAGTGGTCTCCATATGAAAGTGAAGAGGATCTGCTCCAGCAGGTAGCATTTCATTTTGTGAATCCTTTGACTGTTGTGAAATCTACATGACTATTTCATTAAATCATGAGCATCTTGTGAATGTCAAAGTGTTTAGCTTAATATACATGTCTGTAATCTCATTTTCCTCTTGCAGTTCAATTGCATGAAAGATCATGGTACACGCATAATAATCTACACTCTGTGGGAGGATGAACTGGGAACACCAGAACTGGATTTTGAGACTGATCGATATGGTTGTTTCTTTTATCCTGATGCTGAATTTTTCTGTCTGCATAGGCGCATGTAGATGCACCTCTTCTTATTTGATTCTATTATAGTAACAAAGTTGATCAATTATTCTTCACTTTCTCAGGATATCCAAGTGAAAGGTTTTGCAGATGAAAGGAAGATAGAGGATGCAAAAAAATATCCGAACTCTAAGCACTTCCTCACCTATCGCCATTCACTCAGGGTACATTGTCTTGAAAGCAAGTTCAACATTATTGTCCTATATTATTTCAATCTTTTTTGCTGCTGCAAATGTTCTGCAATACTGTTTTATCTTATGATGAAAATGTGTTGGTCTAATGTTGATTAATGTAACTGATGCTTTGTATCTAATTCGTGGTGTGTCGATTCCCGGTTCTTGCAGAGCTATGCAGCGATTTTGTACCGCAGGCTCCCACCTGGCTACCGCATGATCCTGCGAGGGAAAATCATTGAGCATCATGATATAGTGGAAGATTTGAGACTCGCACAGAGCATAGCATATAAACCAACTTCCGTGACACAAACAGTAAAGGACACAGATGTAATGTTTTTATCAACTTGTAATTGGTTACTATTATCATTATTATACACACAGATGATTAGTGACATTATCATGTGTTCATTTTTTGCCTTTTGCCAACAACAGATGGTTGCACATGGGAAGATTGGATTTGTTAAAGATGCAATGCATCACATTGATGTTCAAGGATTCAATGTGTATCACAAGAATCGACTTATGTTGGTTGGTCTTGTTCAACATCTCCATTTCTCTTGTATCAGCTAGTTCCATTAGTGATAGTAAGTGCGCAAATGGGTGTGATATTAGAGTCATTTTCCTGTAATCTACAAGCTCTAATGGCTATAACCTTATAACAACACTTGATTTTCAGCCTTTCTGGAGGGTTTGGAATGCGGCTGGGAGTGATGGTCGAGGTGCCATAGGTGTACGCTCATTTTGTTGAACCGGCACATGACAAACAAGATTTTGAACGTACAGCTGTTTTGTCTAGGCTCGAGGCCAAACTATTGAATGTGCAGAAGAACTATTGGTTAGTTCTCTTTTGTTCATATGATTTCTCTTGTCTTATCCTCCAGTCTAATGCAATCAACCTTCTGATCTGGTTTTGTTCGAATTTCTTCAAACAGGACTTCAAATTGTCATCTTATAGGCTACGCTCAGAGACGTGGCCCAAAGAAATCTGTTACTCCAGAGAAAGTGGCCCCGTGTATGGCAAACCATAAATCTACCTCTGTTATTACACCTGGGAAAGCAGCTTCCGCTACTCCAAACCGTACATCTAATCCTATTATTAACCCCTGGAAAGAAGCTTCAGCTACTGCGAACCGTAAAACATATCCTACTTCTCATAATTTCAACCAGAGTACCACCACTAAGGGTAACGTTACACCACTGGAAAGAGCAGGCACAATCGAGAATAGACAGTCTGCTGTGACTACAGGTGCAAAAGTTGGGACTTCTCAGTTTGAGGCACAAGCTAGAAATCATGTCAGATCACCACCTGTTCAGAATCCTGTGTCCAACAGTGATTTACACCAAGCACTTGCGGCTCCACCCCTTAAGGTAACATCTCTTGTACGAACGGTATCTATTTCTTTACTTCCGTGTGACAATGTAACAAGCTGTTAAAAGTCTTGCTTACTGTTTTTCTTTTTTTTTTTTTTTGTATTGGCGACTGGAGAGATCGCTGGAACTGGATCTCCCTCGTCTCGGTCGGTGACTGAGATGGCAGTGTTGCTATATGATGAAAATGAGTATTTGAGAAAGAGGTACACCATTATTTGCATATAGTGCTATAGTGATTGAAGCTTTCTGTTCATTTACATGTTTAATTACCTGATCTTCCTTTTGCAGTTTGAAGGAAGTTTTGCAGGAATTGCAATACCAGAGAGACATGAATTTGTCGCTCGACAACCAGGTACCATATCTAGCTATTCCTTCAACTATCTATCTTCTCCGAAACATGGACTATGGAACACAGATTTGGACTAGAGGTTATGAATAATTATTGTCAAATTGAAATAGTATGGCTATTATTGGTTTCAGGTTCTAGATTTGAAGCAGAAGGTAGATAATTTGGATAAGGATCAAGACGCATTTGGTTGTGCTTTTACAGAAGAAAGAAACCGGCGGGAGTTGCAGGAAGAGAATATGAGGCAAGAGCTAAAGGTGCGTAGCAATGGCATTGATCTTGTTATTTCATTTCTCCAAGTGAGAAAACTTTCTAAATAATTCAACCCATTTCTTTTCATTGTAGGAAAAATCTGAGACTATTGAAAACCTGCTTAAGAAGGTGAGGATGTTGGAACAAAAGCTCCATTACTGATCTTGCAAGTCGATGTTCTTAGATGGACTGAGTCATTTGAAGTTTAGCAGTTCGTAGAAGTAGTACTAGAACATTTATGGATGTTACATCATAGCTGATTAGAGCATACAATTGTGAAAGTTTCCATTTCGTTTATGTGACGAGCCAGAAATCTTGTTATCTGAGCTTTCTATTGAATGAAAACATCATGTTTTGCAGTCTACTGTTATGTGACTGTTACTTGTGTATTGAACTGAAGCTGATGATTTACCTTTACATTTATTTACCAACAACAGAATGTTCCTGAATACATATAACTTTCAAGTTCATATATCTGTGTATCATACTAGCTGATATGGTTTAAATACAAAGTATCTAATACATTGAGGAAGAAGAAGATAGTGATCGACAGATCAAGATTTGAGCAACAGATTCTGTTCTTCCTTTGCTAGATGCATCGATTTTGAGTTCCCTGTGAACTGTACTTGAATCATAATAGTAGGAGATGCACGTAGTTACTTCCAATCAGTCTGTGTCTCACTACGGAAACTGACTGTCTGAATTAGATGGGGGTGAAGGTGGGAATGCTGGTATCCATGTTCTTGGATCCCAAAAGTGGAATGCTGGTGGTGGAGGTGGTGGTGGCGATACTATAGGGTTGTTCGGTATCCATGTCTTGGGATCGCTCCAATTAAATGCAGTTGGAGGAGGAGAAATTCAAGCAGGCGGTGAGACATACGGCGGGAGGGGTGGAAATGGCAATGAAGGTGGATTGGGGCTCGGTGGGTATGGAAATGATGGGAACGGGAATGAAGGAAACGGTGGCAGGGGCGGTAGCTGAGGCAGTGGCGGTAGCTGAGGCAAGGGCGGTAGTTGAGGTATATGGGGCCAAGGGAAGAAATAAGGAGGCAAGAAGAACGTCTTGGAAGAATTGTTGCCATCTTTTGCCAATTCCAGTTCTTGATCAGTACCAGTACACAAGGTGACATTTTTTTGACTTGAGATCAACTTTGCTTTGCAAAATGACTGGATAGTTGGATCTTGTCTACAATCAACACCATCTATGGCTGGTATCTCCAGTTTGTACACTCCATATGCATCTGTGCTTCTGTTCACCGAGAAAGATATTTGTTCCGTTGTTCCGGGAGGACTTGCCTTGAATTTGCACTCTACGTGAACATTCACACCTGCATATTGAATTTCCAAGTTCAGGAATTATTTCTAGACCAGAACTTCTATATGACTACGTACCGGGCAAGAAGTAGCTATGCTTGGTGAAAGTGTTGGCGAAGCATACGTCGCAATAGACGGAACCGAGTACGGTGATACCCGAGAGAGGTTGTGGAGGATCAATCTCACCTAGCAGCAAGTAGGGGTAAATGAACAATTGCTGGGCGGGCTTGCTGTTTTTCTATTATTGTTTGTTGGACAAAACCTCGTTGTTTAAGATGATGGCTTTTACAGAATTTCCTCTTAAGCAATAAAAGAGTCTCCATCGACCACAAATACCATTTAAGAATTTCTTTCTATTTGATCTTTTTCCCTATTCTATCTTTCTTTGTTGTGACAATCGTATAAATCTTTACCTAGCCTTTGCCTTTTTTCTTCTTTTTCTTACCAGCTTTGTTATTTTTAAAATGAGTTGTCCAAAACGCATGAATTTCTTTATACTTTTGGTGTCGAATCTTTGTTTGTTAATGAAATGGAAGGCTTTCTTTTTTCAAATGTTGTAGGAGTACTTTTTCTTAAATGAAATACGTGTTGGTTGTCTAACTCAAAATGAGAGGCTACCTCTACCTTACAACTCTAAAAATAGATAGATATCTATTTGATATATTACTTGACTCTTCTATATTTCTTGCATTTTTCATGCTTTGTACAACTCTCTTTTATGATCATTCAGCAATGTAAGATTTTGTTATGTATTTTCGAATCTCTAGTTGCTACCTCCTTCCTATACAATAATACAATACATAAATAAGGCAGCATATTTCTATCTCATCAAATACCCACCAAGTCTATTTTGAAACATTCATTTTATACGTTTACAACTTATTTCTTACTAATTCCACCACTAAGGGTTCTAAAGACTAAAAAGACACCTGAAAACATTTCTTTATCCTAACACGTGTTAAACTAATCTTTTTAGAAATGGGTCTTACAGAATCTATTTTCGGATATAAAAACATAAGGAATAATGTTTTCGGCTAGTAGGCTTGGTCGTCTCAGATAGATAGAGAATAAGGTCTAATGCGAGAAATTCTGGAAACTAGTACACGTAAAACGTAAAAGAAATGAACTTGTACTACATACACATTTCATTTTGGTCTCATAGCCTGTTCGTATTCATTCTCTTATTTATTGGGGTATTTCATGAATAAATGACACTCTAATAATTTGTTCCTTCTCTGCCTATAAAAAAACAATAGCAGACCTTAATGTTACTTGCAAATAGATCGAAGTACCAAAAATAGAAGTGGGGGAAAAAAAGGAATACAACAAAACGGAAGGAGGGGAAGTGTCTAAGACAAAAAAAAGGTTATCGCTCGCGCATTTCTTTGGTTAAATGGTTAGAAGTTCTTCCTAATTCCGATGATCTGTTTGACCTCTTCATATTCATAAGTATGATCTCTTATGATTATTTGAGTTTTCAGTTCCAGTTTGAAAGTCAACATGGAATGATTTCTATTTAGCAGGCGTTGCGCCTAATTTAGAGTCAATAGTCTATATCTAAAGTGGGGAGATTCAAACGAACAGAAAGAGAAGATAGCGCATAGTAACAAATACAAGTGGGGTAAAGACTAACATAGAAATCAGAATCATATAATACAAGTATCAGATCCAAAAAGGAGACCAAATAACTAGGCATGTTGTTTCATCAAAGAGGTCTATTTCTCAAAAACTTGTTCTTGTTGTTTTCGCTCATAAATTCACTACGATTCACGGCTATTCGTATATCTAGAAATTAGTTCATTCCTATCTTGCTCTGACAGACAGGCACAGATAAAACCAGAAATAGATCAATCATCCCTCAGAACTCTATATTTCTTTCTATTAATTTAGAATTAGTACGCAGTTGTAATTAATCTCTTTGAGCCAGAAAAAGAAATGGCTCCCTTGTTTTGTTATATCTATCTTAGAAAAATGTAAAAAGAGGTAGATATGAGTTGAAGAAAGTCATTAGCGAGATATTTACAGATATTGAGATTTTTGGCCCAGCAACAGTAGAGGTGGAAATTTGGCGTACTTTATTTAGGTGGTCGAATACAAGGAGTGCTCCATCCCTGGCTGGTAGAAGTTGTTAATGTTTCAAAAGAAAAAGAATAACTAAATGAACTAAATGAGATCTATTGGTTTGAGATTTCAGCATGTATTATTCTCCTCCGTGAAGTTATCCGAATCCTATACCCGCAAATAAGACTTTCCTTGGATATCTCCATTCTTCCATAACGCGCTAGTTAGTTAGTTGATAAAAAAAAGGGGATAATCCTAAAACTCCGAAACAAGGAATTCTTAGTTGAGTTGTATAGATGAAGGCCATTTTTTTTGAGCAGTAAAGTAATAAAGAAAGATGAAAAGAATTAGATTCTGTAGCAGGTGTGATATAATAAGAACATTAGACATAAGAAGTCAAAGAAGACACAGAACATTTCTTTAATATCTAATAGTAGACGGACGTAGGAAATAGAACAGATAACTAAGTCACTCTAAGCGAATGACCATACTAATAAACTGCTATTCACTCAAGAATATCTATCTATCTATTAGTTGTAGAAATAGAAAAAAAAAAGAGGCAAGGTATAAATAAAGGATTGAGGAATTGGAATGTACTTTTTATTCTGTCTGCATAGAAAGTTGTTTTGGTCGAAAATAATCTATATATCGTATGAAAAGGCAATCGTATAGAAAGAAATCAACTAAATGCACACACAATTAATTAACATTTACTACATAGATTACATAGAATCGAGGAGAAGATAACAACTATCGATTTCTAACATAAAGGGAATTGGTATAAAATCTAATAGGAGAAGAAGAGACCTATAAAACCTATAAAAGACTTCGCTTCGCAAATAAAACTACAAAATAAGAAGTAACTACTTAGAGACATAAATAAAGAAATATAGCATAACAAGTAAGAAATATAGCATAACAAGTAAGAAATATAGCATAACAAGTAGATTTCTCAACTATTTGTTATAACCAACCAACCAAGTCAAATATTTACAATTCTAGATCTTATATATTAGATATATATAGATAGATTAGATAGATAAAAACTAGGTACCAATGAAAACTAATAACTCTATGCATAATATTCTCCGGTATGTTTTGTAATTATTCCCCATAACCAAAAATGGTGTTGCACCAACGAAAGACTATAAATAGAATAATCAAAAAAACAAAAAAAAGAAAAATGGGATCTACACTCTTTCCTATCTATTTCTATATCTATACAATTCTATAAGAAATATAGCAAAACATAACCCTAAAAATGTGGATGATTTTGGCGTACGATATAAAAATAGACCTTTCTACAAATTATTAAGAAGACCCGTAAGAACTAATAGAAAACTTAGTGGAACTAGAACTTTATACTTAAAAAAGAATACAGCAAAGAATATCATTTAGTATAAATATTTACATAAACTATATAGAACCAAAGAAAAGACTCTTTTACCGGAGAATAGAAATATCATAGAATATACAGAATATACTAAGTATTGCGCGGGAGAAAAACAAATACATACAATACAATAGAATATAGATCTAACTAGAACTACACTCCTATAAAATAGATACATTAGGAACGTAGAGAGAAGGCTAGAGAGATACAATCAATACAAAAGAACATAAATCTAGAAACCAAAAAGTAGCCCACCCATACTCGTTCAGTTCACCACGTAGCTCTTATAATAACCATTCTTCATTACTACATCCATCTTACATAGCATACATAGCATTTACATCGTGCAGGCTAGATTAACTAAAATACAAAGATAATAATTGACTATCCGATTGGAGCTTAAGTTTAAGTAAGGGACAACTCGTAAATGAAAAGAAGAACATAAGCATAAGTGATCTTTAACTGTTCGTTGTAGAGCATCATAGAATCATAGAAAGAAACAACAGTTGTTGGCAACTAACGACATTCACGACAAAAAGATGGCGTTGCACCGACGAAAGACTCAAAAGCATTTGTAGAAGTTTACAACAACATGAAATTCTAGAGAAAAAACGTAAGAAAAAAAAAAAAAAAAGAAATCATATCGTTTAAACAACTCCAACAGATGATATACCTTCTTATTTCTATTATTTATTAGATTATTTGAAATCATTCATAATTCAGTAAGAAGATTGGTGAGAGCAAAAATTCTACCTAACGCACATCCGAATTTCAATAATTGAAAGAAAAAGTAGGTGGTCTGACAAGTATAAAATAAAGTATTTATTTGTTACTAACTACTTAACTACACTACAGAAAATAAGACCAAAATCGTTGCACCTAACTTTTTTTGTAGAATAAGAAAAAGTCAAGTGAAGGCATTTTTTTGTAACGTATCTTATCGAAAGTAGGAAGGAAAGATTTAGCTCTTGGAAAATAGATTGAAACTATTGGTACACACACCTACATAAAAAAGTTTCTGTTTGGGTTATTTATGTAAGGAATCACACGGAAATAGTCGAGTAGTCGTATAACTAGTAAGAGAAAAGCAAAACATAGTTAAGTCTAGAAAAGGTAAGTAATAGTTGGGACATGTACAATGCCGAAAAGAGGAAGATTCCAAAAGAAAGACATTAAGGAAACAGGGCAGCGATCGAGGAAGGGGATACGCATAGTACAAAGTCTTATCTTTAGTTAGAACGAGAAAATAAATAGAAAAAATAATCACAACAAAAAAGTCATTCGTGTAAAAGTCTATCTACCGTCTATAAATAGATAAACATGAGAAATGTTCCTTATATTAGAATAATAATATATCAAATAATATATATGTCTTAAGCTTACTTGAGGAATAGGTTTTCAAGTGCATGGCAGCAGAAGCCAGGAGAATGTTAGGGTGCCCCCCGTGGTTAGAATAGTATACTCAGTTCTGGTGGTAGCCAGAGATTCCAAAAAAATAGAAATTCTCTACATAGCGTTGCGCCAATGCAAGACGAAAATACATGGAATGCTAAATTCGATAAAAAAGACAAACCTAGTTGTACAATTCTCAAATGACTTTATTATGAACTATCCGTAAATAGAAGGACTATACTACTAGGAGACCTCTTCTTCTTCTATTTTCCTCCGTTTTCGCTTGATTCTTGGAATACTCGGTAGATAATAAAGGAGGGTGAAATCTTAATGTTGGTTCTAAACTAAAGAAAAAAGAAAGAGAAAGATTGGACCTTCTTGTATACTTCTTGTATATAAACAACGCCAACTTTGAATGAAAGAAACTAACTAGAACGTGAAAGAGCACTCTACCATGCTAGAAAGATCACCCAAATGAAGGACTTTACCCTTTTTCTATTGACTCTTCGGTAACATTCTTTCGCGTAGTAGTTATTAGTTGTTTTCTATTTCCTGGATTGGTTTTTTTCGTTTTTTAGGTTTCTTAGACGTAACGCAGGTGTACTATTTCTATAGAATCTTGCTTGGACATGAAACTTCTATGGCACTAGCATCCTATCCGGCAGGTACTGGTCACTAAGTGTATTAATATTCAAATCCTTGGTTACAGCTCAGTAATAAGCTCTCTACTAACTAAGTCTCTATACAACCCTTGTTGGGTAGAAAAGAAATCGACGTCTCAAACCTTGATTGGAAAGAATCATCTTCTATGTTGTACTTTCTACAATTTACCACGGAAAGGGCTCTCTCAACCTAGTTATTTTATACTTAGAATAGAACTTGAAAGAGAGATAGATATTAGTTTGTTTATTACAATTTCGTTTTTTTATTGAACAGAATAGCTAGAATACTCACAAATAGCAACGCAGTATAACAACGTCAAGGTTAACACAAACAAGGTTATTAAATTAATAAATGAAAGAAGAAATACTTACCCTACCCACTTCTATACGTATTTTCTATTTTCATGTTGGGGATTCTTTTCGGTAGACTTGAATTCCTTTACTAACTATCAAATAATATATTGCTAATAGCACTGAGAATAGAAAAAGTTCGAAGATATAGAACTTGTTTTTTGTGAGAGGAAAACTTGAGTATGAGAAATAAGAGTAGGGAACTAACTACTATTTCTATCTGTTAATTGTTGAGGAAGTAATCTACCCTTTCTCTTTAGACTTTCTTTTTCACGTTACCGAGAATTCAACATTGTTTATTGGAGTTGAGAATTTTTGTTATTCTGTTCAAGTATAAACGTAACAACAAAAAAAGGTGTTGCACCTAAATTTTCTTCTAAAAATAATGCATGTATAAGAAAATGTAAATGTACTACAATCATAATGAAAATGAAAAGAACTCGGTAGCGCCAACACAAATGTACTGTATGTACGTACTAATTCTATTGTTCTATATGCATGTTGTTTATAAGAGTTATATAGATAGATATAGATAGCATACTAGAATAAGAAATGAGGAGTTCTCTTTATATATGTTTGTATCAATCAATGAAAAAACCAAATATCTAACTAATGTCACGTTTAGAACATATTTTTATTTAGTTAGAAGCCTATGTATGTTGTTTCAGAGAAGTTGTTTTTCTTACCAACCAATGTATTTTAGCTCATAATTCCTTGTAGACTGAAATTCCTCTTTTTGGAATGGAATAAAGATTCCTATAGGCTACTTCTGAGAAAGCTATATGGGGTTAGAAGTCAACTCCTATTTATTCTTCTACCTATTAGATTCATGAATCGATGGAAAGGCATGTCGGGTTATTTTATAGCATTTATTAAGACTGAGTCTTTCTACTTCACTCACTTATTTCATTAATGTAAATATACCCTGGAAAAAGGAATCTAGATGGCAATAAGAGATATGCCTCGAAACAATACTGATTATTGCTACTAGCAACTCTTTCCTAGGGATCAAATAATTCCATTCATTTCATTGCAAAGTTCTCCAATAACTTCAAAAAGAATAATAATACTATAGGTAAATAAACATTGCTAGAAAGAGAAAAGAATTCTAATACCTTGTTTGAGTGCTTGTTATCAACATTATTTCTTCGTAGATCATGCATTATATGAAAGCAACTCCTTGTTGTGCACGTATGATATGTTTTTAGTTGTTGTACTTGATTCATTAGTGAAACGGATATGTATCTACTATGTATATACAAAGAGAAAGACCGCATGTTAATTAGTTCTCGGAAAGGAGTCCATTAGGGCCTAAAAAAAATAGTTGAAATAGGATAGCATCATAATATATATAATATATATATATATATACCAAGCAAGGGTAATTAATATCTAATAAAAAACCTACCAAGAACTTGTTGACTCATTTTTGACTATTGCCTACAACTCTATTATTACCTCTATTATTACCTCTATTATTACCTAAGTAAATACCTAAGAAATCAAAGAAATATCCAAGGGCGAAATCGACAATTCTCTACCATAAAAATAGATTCATACATGTCCAATGTTGCATGAAAAGTATATCCTCAACAACGAGACTTATGCCCCAACAGAAATATGTTATGTATGACACTGACATGAATAATGAAATTACAGCAGTATAAAAGATCTAGGAAATTCAATCTCTTATACACAACTCTTCTGCACTTATTTATAGACAACTATAGAATTTAGAACATGCTATTTACTTGGATGGATGATTTACTACATTCTATCTATCAACGAAAGCTAGTAAGAGATACAACATATGGAAGATAGGGAAGAGACAAAGTAACAACACTTAAAGGCACATCACCGATAAGGGGGAAGACAAGAATAGAGAAATGACCTCACATACATATAGAATAAAAGTAACTACCCAAGACAACAAAGCATAACAAGATTTCTCTTTTTCTATTTCTCGTGTTGCACCAACCAAGAACATGATTTAGAATTATACCGTATGTATAGTTGTTGTTCCGAATAGAATCAACTATTAGATAAGATACCAACGAACGAAAACGAATAGAAAAGAGTTTTCATTTAATTAGTAAGAATTGAGTAAAGAGAAGAAAGAAGTCAGCCAGAACCAATAGCACAATTCACAGCCCTTTAATGTTCATACTTCAACCATAACTTGACTTTACAACTAAGACAACTCGCTCATCATGTAATAATGTAGTACAAGTACAATAGACTACCTTGACTTGTACAATATATTATGAATCCCATTAAATCAAGTAATTAAGTGCTCTGTAGGCTAATCTATTTCCCAGCTATCTATTTCTTATTTATTACTACTCTATATTATCTAGAACCAATTTTGGATGTTGACAACTAGTCGATCGAAGAGAATAATAGACACTTACAACTAGGCATACTTAGAAACTAGAAAGAACCAAGACAGACAAGAGATATCCCAACAAAGACTAAAGCTCATACATCATAGAATACAAACAATAGAATACAAACAAAACACCAACACATCCCATCATCCTATCTTCATTCAGTAAAGTAATACCATTTTTCAATAAGACGAAAGAAACTTCTCTAATTCTAAGACATATGGATTCCCTGGAAGAAATCCCAATCTCAGTGAACCATCCCACAGCGGTAGACTCTATCTCTCCTCCAATAGAACAACTAACTACATAGAACTGCAGAAAGAAAAAGAATCTTCTAAATAACATGATAGCTTCTGCTTGCTACAGCCTAAAGAAAGAGAAAAGTCGTACAAATTCTAGGCCGTAACGCCAGAGGCTGGATTCTTGAGAGCAAAATAGGAAGTATGCCGAAAAAAAAAGCAAGCGTAATGCCAAGGACCTATGCTGGATTTCTGCACTCATTTGCTGAGCTAGAAGTCTTCTTCCAGGTCTTGGTTGGAATGCTAGGTCGACTCTGAGAGTATCCATAATGAACAGAGCCTGAAATACAACTAATTGATAGATAATCATGTCTCTTACCCGGACTTCATATTTTTTGCCAAAGTCCCTATTCTCTGAACGAAAAGAGACTCTTCATCCTTTTTCACTTTTCTTTAGTGCGTTTGGGTCATTCTCACTTTCTAGTCTTCTAATTATGTATTGTATTATTTAGTTAAATGGGCCCTATTTTTCTATTTATTTATTAGCCCTATATAGAGAAATAAGGATCAGTACAACAACAACAAGTATTATTTAGATTCTATTTATTATAGTGAAATTGACAGAAATATTATAGACGTCATAAAATAAAGAAAAATTTCTCTAGTGGGACAACAAACAAACAAATCGAGGAAGAAATGCGCAGAGTACTCGCCCTTCCTGCTAAAAGTTTAAGCTATAATAAAGCATAGAACTATTTCTTAATGTAGAACTTTACCGTTTCCTGATCCCAAGAATTAATCTTCTCCTTAAAGTATCCCAAAAATGGAAATGTGTTTGCTACATAAATCAAATCATGTTTCTTACTTTTCCACGTACAGAGTATTGAAAAATCTTGAAAAACGACTGGGCTCAAATTGAACCTTTTGACTAGTATTTACTAGTAAATGAGCCGATAGTAGACAATATCCAATGAAAAAATGAGAAAACGTCTTTCTAAGAATGAGACATAAATGACAAGTTGTTTCATCTACATATAGGGTAGAACCATGTTTTCTTATTTTCCTTTATAGAGTGATCCTGAAAAAGGAGAAAGTTCTTAGTCCATATAGGCCGTAGTAAACTCAAATTCCCTTCGTAGACGATTCCTAAAAAAAGAAAATAGAATAATCCAACAGTTGTTAAAGGCATAGCCAGGTTCATTCATCCGTGTAGTACAGTAAAAGAGAATGCAAGCATTACTAAATCCATTTCTTTCTTCTAAATCAAATCTATATTCTCTTTGTTTTTTCTAGTTTCTAACTAATCTTCTGCGAGATCGCTCAAATGAAAAAGGAAAGAAAGGCTGCGTATACAAATAAGAAAAGAAAAAATGGATCGTTGTTTCCGCGACGAAATACTATATATAACTAAGTAGTTAAAGTCTTTTTTGACGTCATTTTTGACATATGTCAATCAATGAAAAATATAGTAGTTGCAAGGCAAGTTCTAGTTCTACTGGTAGAAAATTTTCCTGGAATGGATACAAGGTGACCTTACTAAATACGTTGCTGTGAGTTATCAGATAGATTTCCACGAAAAATACAAAATCTAGTAATAAAGTTGTAGTATATTAGATTGATTTTTTTACATAACGTGCTCTTTCATGTGACTGTTTGAATGAAAGCCCAAATACAGAGATTGCTATAACGAACTTTTCTTTATTTATGTAGTTAGAATCTTTTGTAATAGAAAATGATTAGGTAGGTTCTGCATCCAACAGAAAATGAAGAAATAGGTCACACTACACATCACTACATATTAAGTAGTTAAATCGAAAAAGAGACAATACAATTGACACTCGGTAGTTACAACTGTTTTATTGCTTTTTTTTGCTGTACTAATTAAGAAAGGTATTTTGGATATCTTGAACTTCTATCCAATGTTCCATATTTTATTGCCTTAGGATAGCTTCTTAAAGAACAAGTAGTCACATTTCCGACTTTATCCGTGAAATCTTAAAACTTATTTATGAATTTGAGTAGGTTAGAAGATAGTTTGCTTTTTATTACTATGAAGGAAGAAAAACCTTGAACATTACTCTTTATTAGATTTTTATTAGATTCTAATTATAGCTTCAAAATTGATACCTGACCTGAGAGAATATTCCTATTTTGCGTGAAGAGGTGCATTCCTTAGATATTTTCTTAGTTCTTAGAGATAGTCCACGACGCATAGAAAAAAAGAGTTGTATTTCAAACAAAGAGAAAGAAGAACCAGGTTCAGGCTACAAAAAAGAAATAGTCAAAAAAATCATGTTTGGAGGGAAGGTGTGGGGTTTAGGTGAAAATAAGAGAAGTCATTGATTGTTTCATAAGCTATTTTAGATCCATCCTCCAACTCCAACATTTAGGACTTCTACCCCGGATCTAATACTCTCTAGGTGTCGTCATATTTTAGTTTGAGTTATTTCCCGCTATATGCTGCTTGCTGTTACGTAGTATATAATAATAATAATAATGGTTAATGTAGTTTAACTATTTGGAAAAAAATAGAATTGTATTATAGTGTTGACAAATAACCATAGAACTTTTTCTTCATCACTCTTCACTCGATACAACCCGTATTGGAAATAAAATACATTTAAGATTCAATGACTACAACCAATTCTAATTTCTAAATAAAGAAGAAGAAGTTGTTGGTTCTTTATTTTCCCTGGTTGTGAAAGTACAAAGACCTTTAGAATACTCTGGCGAAAGCGGGTAATACACAACTAAGAGTAAGATATCCAAATCAATCGGAGGTCAGTAATTAATTGTTACAGATAAAAGAAATGCAAATAGCTCCACAATATTGATAGAATACAGCAGAGAAGAAAGAGAGTTGTAGAGCAGTCCTAGAATACATAAGCACTAGCATAAAACAGAAAAGTGGAAGAAGATATGTATAACTCTAATGAATCCTTCAATCAAATCGTCATGAATTTTTCCAGGATGTTGGCTGTCCTCTCTCTAATACACTCGCTCGCAGCTATAGCTTAGAAGAATACTCCATATGATAGGGGTTCCCATAATTTACAACCAATTTCATCTTTCACTTTTTTTTTTTCTCTAAGAATTTCTTCTAGTTCTTTTTCTATGTACAGAGATCGACCCAGTAACAGATCAAATTTCCAATATCTATTTCTTTTTATTTATGGAAATAGAAAAAGAAATAGATAGGAGAACTAATCCAAAAGAACAACCAACGAATTCTGACAATAATAAAGGCGAGGAGTCTAATAACTACCAATACTAACTAGTCCCAGAGAGATCAAGTACTAATTCCATAAGTAATCAATCACCAAACAACCCCTCTCTGATGAAATAAGAAACAACGACGTATTCTAAAATAGAGTAGACTAACTAAGTAGGACAGACTTTCTGAAAGTATGTATTATTAGATAAAGTAAAGAGATCTCCTCCTAATGTAGTAATTTCAAACTCTATTTGTACTCGTAAATGAATTATGTAAATTAATCAATGTGCTATGTTTTATTTGAAACTAAATACTGTGTAGTAAAGAAACACAAGTCCAAACTCAACTCATCCCTTAACCTATGAACCAGATTCTATTTCTCTAGTTCTAACTTTTTCTAGTTCTAGAAATAACTAGAAAAACATGCTTTGGAACTAGTAGTAAAGGAGTGTGGTTTAAAGACTCATTTGAAGTTTGCGACATTGCATGCATATTTTTTAGGTGAAACGCCTCTACACTACAGTATTGTTTAGAATTTTCTATTCTTTCACTAATTTTTCTTAGTTTTTAGATAAACTAGAATATTCTTCTCTTTCCTCCTAAGGATCTATTTAAATGCTAAGGAAGTAATAGAATATCGGTATATATAAGATATATAAGAAAGAGATCTTTTTGGTTCTATGTTTCTCTCTTTTTGTCACGTATATATATATATATATAGATGTATTAATATTGATTTCGTTTTATTCTCTCTCTTTCTTTCTTGGTTCCTTATTCTCTACGCCTCTGCCTAGACATTTTCTTTCAATTCATTCATAACAAAACCCTTCTTTATTGGTGCAATGCCTTCTTCCTACCAGTGCCCTTGTTCCAGCCCATCCAACCACTACCACCAAACCTATCATGTCCAAGACGCCTATACCTAATCTATCACCCAGCACCCTTACCGAATCGGTGCAAAGAGTACTTATCCCCTGTACTGTTTTGTTCAAATGAAAAAATTTGAGAAGTAGTATTGAATTTCGTTATAGGACACAACAATATTTCTTATTTAGGCACGTCTGGATTTCGTTCTAACGATAATGAATAGCGAATTCGTATTGGAAGTCCTTCTTTGTAATAACCGGGGATAGCATGGAAAGGATCTCAAGTCGTCATAGATCTTGTGCTATTAGAGAGACTAACTATTTACTAAAAAAAGGATAACAATTCCAAAAGAATGGAAGAAGAATTTCCTTGCGCTGATTTATTAGTTAGTAGAGAAATAGAAAAAAAATTCTAAAAGACATTGGGGAAAGCTAGAGAAATTTGAACCCAATAACACCCGTTCCAAAAACTCCTTTACTTCTCAGTTACTCGTCTCGTCGTTATTAAAACATAATAATCTATACCACCAAAAGTTTTCATCTATTCCCTTCCTAATTTCTTTATGAACACTAATACAAGGAAGGGGTCAGATAGAGTTACCGAACCACATAGAAAAAGAAGCATGCGTATATTAGAAACTATTAACTGTTAGAAACTAGAAAGAGTGGGCTAAATAGTAATCTACGGCGTATGCGTAACCCTCTTTTCCTTATTAGATAGAAGCGGTAGGTCAACAATAATGATTTTTTCCTGAACTCCTAAACGTGTAATGTAATAATAATGAAAATCTCAATGCCTTAAGAGTTTTTGGTATAGACGAATCTTTTATTCTTCTTATGCCCTTTTTCTTGTTGTGTTTCTAACTTTTTCCTCTACCTTTCATCTTACATCTTTGATAGGGATCAGATAATGGAATTTGTTCTCTTACTTTGTTTTCTATATTTTACACGTATTATAGGTTTCAGATCTTTCGCTTTTTGAACTGTTCTTTCCCATTGGTTAAGATATTTCACTTTTCTGTTGATTCTATTAGTTTTTTTTGTAGTTCAATTTCATGCTGTTATATAGGTAGAACATTGTATCCAAAAAGGCGGATATTCCATTTTTTAGCATTAGAATTAGATGTATAGAATAGAATTTTTCTGAGGCGAGTGGGACAAGATAGAACAGACAAGCAAGAAATCCACCAAGAAAAGAGTTATGTATGAGACTCCTCACCGGAAATCTATTTTGGTCTAAATATTCATGTTGCCATTGTCGTTAAGACCTAAAGTGTACTGGTAGTACCCTCGGTAAAGAGTTTCCGCCAATATTATTACACCCAAAACAGATCTACATGCCCAAAAATTGGATTCTGTTTATTAATTAATGAGGTCTAGTTCTAGTCTTGACTTATCCTATACCTTTTTTTTGCAATTTGTTCTTTCGGCTCGTTTTTACATACGCAATTTCTCAGTCACAGGCACGATTATGAATTCGTAGACACTAGGCGGAGGAGTCCATTTGCTTTTCTTCTTTTTCGCGAACAAGCCCTTAACATTGAAATAATAGAATAAATAATAATAGAATGTTCTCTTAAGCAAAGTAAGGAAGGATAGATATCATGACAAAATAGAAAGAGAACTCTAAGTTTTATGAAGAAAATCTTCCTAGAAAAAGGAATTCTATATATATAATGTTATATGTTTGGATATGTTGGACACTAGTTAGAAAAGTTGTACTAAAATTCTAAAAGTTCTAGAAGCACGGTATGCCATGATCTGAAAAACTTGTCTTGAGGATGAAATCATTTCTGGATGTTGAAGAACTAAGAGTCAATCAAATGTCGAATAAATAACATAAGATTTATAGGGTTGGTTCTATTCCTTGTCTGGCAAATCTATTTCAGAATGTCAGGCACTTACTCGAAGAAGAAGGGTTGTTTTTTTGTATATGCAACTAAGCCAAGAATTTGAAAAGGCTAAATCCGGTTTCTAAATCATTTTTGTCCGCGTATATCTTTTTTTTAGCTAGTTAAATCACGTAGTAAATGAAGACATGAATCATTCGTTGATTTTGAGTTGCATTCGAAAATGAGGGAAGAGATCTTTTGCAAACTAAAGAGACTCTGCCGATCTACATACTAAATAGAAGAAAATTGACACATTCTAATTCTAAGAAATAGCGAAGAAATGCTTGAGTAAGCAAGAAAATCTTTTGTCTACTCCTTAATTAGGAGAGAATTTCCTAAATGAAAGGGTTACGAATAGAAATGTTAGAGCTGTGGTGGCTTTTGCTTTATACACAGCAACTATAGGTTTCTAAGTTTTTTGAATCCTAGAGAAGTTCGAAAGTTCATTGTGGTACAAACAAGTGCAGGTACGAAAGAAAATAGTTCATAAATAGAAATATGCAGTGCGTGTGTGGTCTTGTTAACAACCAACATTTTCTAACATTGACTACCAAAGTGGTTTTTCCATGTTTCCAAAAAAATAGTATGGTTTTTCAAAAAGAAGGAACTCCATGCTATGCCACGAAATCATTCTCAGAAGAAAAGGAAGGGATCGGTGAGTTGGAAATTCCAAACACAAAAAAAACTTTACTGAAAATATGTTATGCCTGTATGACTCTAAAATCTACATACAATGAATACAGATTAGACTCCTTTTTGTTGCGTAGGTGATCGTGGGTGGAGGTGCCTTGGAATGCTTACGAAGAAATGAAAGAAGAAGACAAGACCGACGTACAAACTACTTATTTCTCTAATGCGCCCAAACTATCTATGTATATTGTTCTACTCTAAGTCTAGACGCTTCGCCTAGGTTGTGGCAGAGTTCGGAAAGAAAGACACTCGTGATATTTCTGGAGGGGCATGTTATTACCAAGAATGTCTCTTTACTTACCTATTTCTTCTTTTTTCTATGACTACAATATTTTATCCAACTCTATTAGTATGACTATGAAAATGATATGCCTACAACTTAAGATTTGAGGGTCTTACTCCCGGTCTTGTTATTCATATTCTCAAAATTCGACTCTTGCCTTGGTTGGCGTTCGGAGAAGTTGTTTGATCACAAGAAAAATAGGAGTCTCGCGCTCGTAAGTGTTGTAGAAAAGTTATTTACGGAAGGGCTGGAAATGATCTTCCAAGGAAACTAATGTACGACGTAGAATCTTCTCCAAAAAACACATGTTTACACACCACAAACCGTTAGAAAAACCTATTCGATAGGTCACTCTGAAATAGTTGGTTAATAAGGGTTAGTGGGAAATCTTATTTGATTTATCCTTTATTCATCAAAAGAAATGTCTTTGGTTTGGTAATTAAGGGATTCCTCTAAAAGAGATCAAGTACTAATATAGAAAGAGCCTTGTTTTTTGTGGACTTGTAAAAAAAAAAAGCAATGCAAGCAATAAATAAGAAATAGTTAACCCGGAAATAACCATTTAGTCAGGTAGCATTAAACATTAAACAATTGTTACCCACCATTATACTTGTGATTGATAGATTTTCTCATAGGTGTCCAGAATTGAATCCAAATGAAAAAACACAAACAATTATGAACCTTATTTAGATTATAGAAACGTGCGATTTTCTATGGTTATTTCTACACGGATAGCTTTGGTTTGGATATTGTAGTAATGAAAAAGAGAAAGAAGGATTTCCTCTATTACTTACGCAGTTTTTCTAACATTGAATCTATTATACTCCTCCAACTCCATTTATTTCTAGATAATGTCTCGGAAATCCATTTGTTGTATGTTTTACTAATCAGCGAAACTACTAACATATAAATAAGAAGAACCCAATTGCCTGGGAAGGAAAAACGGAAGAAAGATTAATAGCGCAACTCTATTTGTTAATCTTATTCTATAATATCTGCAATCACCAAACTCTATTTCATTTATGTTGTAGTTCATTTCTATTTTTTTAGTAAAAAAGATGTACAGTTGATACCAAGATAATGTTATGTCAAAATTCTTTTCTCAAGAAATAGAATGAACGGGTTAGAAAGATATTTCCTAAGTACATAGAAAAACCTATACAGCAGTTCTTTCAGAATATAGACAGAATCTAATAATATAGAAAGATTGTTAGGCGGCAGGTTCAAATAAAAGATCTCTGCTCCATTTCCATTGTCTAAGAAAGAGTAAGAGTTAGGTTTTTAGAATACTGTTTGTTGTAAAGTAAAGACCTATAATAGAAATTAGAATGAATCTAATAACTTCCAGCTAAAAGTAGGATCGTAATAACGTAATAAATAGAATTATTCCTAATATCCAATTCCTCATTTTGTACATGTGTAATACTGTAAGGAAATAAATAAATAGGTCTATAAAAACTTATGATAAAGAACCTACAAAGGATGTGTGTTTACTACGCGGAGAAAAAAGGAATAATAAACTAAGATAATACGAACATTATCCTTGACTTTCTATTTCTATTAAGGATTTAGTAGATTTTCTCAAAGCATCAATGCAAATAGAATTTCTTAGAATCTATGTTAGAGTAGATAATTGCCTTTTGAAAAGCGTCAAAATCGAAAATTCAGAGTAATCATCAGCAGTGCAGTGATTGCTAAGTAATGAAGAAGGAAAATGGAAATATTTCGTGAGTAAGGAAACGCAATCCAATTCGAGAGAAAACAAACAAGTGTATAGCAGGAAAACTCTAGACCAAACATAGACGACAATCCATAAACATAGCTAAAATTTAGGCAAATCTAGTAAGCCCTCGAGTCTTCCTTGTTTTAGAGTTTCTTAGATAGAAATTAGAAAATGACTAGACACTTACAACTAGGCTTGTATTAGATTCTATGATTCTACGTATGTATGCTTTTACCTAAATTTAGATTCTCATTGATCTGTGTTGGAGTTCCTGTAATCGTCTTTGTCTTACTCGAATAAGAAATAATTAGAAAATGGCTAAGTGTTAAATAAAAGGGAGAAGAACTAACAAGATGTGGAAAACGAGATCTTTTGACTTTGCGCCTAGTATAAAATCCATGACCGAAAAGAAGACCAAAAAATGTAGGACTTCATAAGAAAAAACACCCCAGAAATCTTTTATGTAAGATAATTTGTTGTATAACGTACTTACTTAGTTAGTTTCGAGAACTATTTATTATTTTCTTCCAAAAATCAAAAAAATAGAAGAAATAAAAAAACCTTGTGGTAAAGTGTTAGAAGAGTTAGAGTTCTAGAAAAAGAAGTCCATTTATTTATTTATGAGCTGATAGATAAAAGAGAAATCTAGTTGTTGTTGATAAAAGGCACACTCCGTAAACCAGGAAGGATACTTAAGTAAGATACAAGGAAACGTGCTCGTTCTATTCATCCATATATAATATACATATGTATTTAACCAATATTTACAATATTCTATATAGACTAATGAAACAAAAAAGTTTGTCAATTTAGTAACGCACTCCAGGCGATCTTAGTCAATTAGTTAGTTAGATAAGGTGTTCTTTTCTTGAATAGAATAATGGAATATAAGAGGAAGCAAAACCAAGAGATTCGGATACAATGAAATCCTACGTCGCTGAATGATCATAAAAGATGAAAAAAAGTAGTACACAAAGAAAAACCTGAATTATAGAAAAAACTAGAAGAAGAGTAAGTAAGTCAGTAAGGTAGCCTCTAGTTAGATTTATTGATAACACTATTCTATATTAATAGTATCTATATTAATAGTAACAAGTTGAAGTGAAGTTGAGCAAGAAAAAGAAGCACATCATAATTGAATGTTACGTTTAGTACATAGCATAGGAAAATTGTTGTAGATATAGAATTGCACCATAAATGTTGTGTTATAGTAAGGAAGAAATATAGTAATTAGTTCAGTTCAACGAATACAACAGTGAATGCCGCCAGCCTAAAATGTTTCCTTGTCTCCATAAAAAACCCTTCTTCTACCTTCCTTTATTAGAAATTATTTCTTAGTGCAGTGCGCGGCTTCGTATTTCCCATCAGAGACTCGTGCTTAGCCGTCGCAAAGAAATAGGCATAGATCACTCGTTCTTTTTTGATTTATGTTAAGTAAGTACATAGTCAAAGTTCTACCTCGTAATCGTCCCTCTATCTAATTGAAAAGAAGAAAACCAGGAGAAATGACGAAAGTCTACTTTTTAGATTCCATATTCTATTCTGTTAGTACAAAGTTCTGTACTGAAGATGTTGGAACGTGGCTCCCCCGACTGAGCGAATTTTCTATTATTTCCTACGAGATATTACTAGATGTTAAGATGTTAGATTTTCATAGTCTCAACGTTTAGGTTTCATTCTTTTTCATTCAGAGCAGAAAGAAAAGAATAGTCCTGAGTTGTCCTAAATAAAGCTAGAAAAGAGATCCCTATATCACTCCATTCCCAATTTATCCATGCTAGAATTTTTTGACGTAAGTTTTTTTGCCAAACATAGAAGAGATCAATTCTCAAATAGAATCTATAATAAAGATCTTCGGTCCATTTCGTAACGTATTCTCCTAATACCAAGTACTAAGTACTCCCACTAGTTATGAAGAAAGTTGTTAAACCCAAGCATAAATGAATGCTTTTCTCTTTCTATTCCTTCTATCTATATTATCTATCTTTGTTTGTTGTGTAATTAACCATATTTTTCTAATGTACGCAGTTCTTGGTTTACTAATTGTGTATATAAAAAAAGAGTTGGATTTAGAGTGCTTCCTCTACAAAAACTAATAAAGGTTAGTCCTTTCTTTAAACTAGTTAATTAGAGAAAAGATCCAATTCGCCCAATGAGATCCCAAAGGTACGTGCTAAGAAAAGTGGAAATACTAATCTATTTCTAATGTTGAAATGTGCTACTCGCACAAAAAGAAAGCAGAATCCCAAGGAACTTCTTACTCCTAGTCTTTTCTATAGTTTTCCTCTTAAGGAGGTTTTGGATAGAATCATTTTTGTACACCCTTTACTACTTTATTTCTTAGATCTATTCTTAACCTTGTCTTACTTAGTACGTATTTCTCTTAGGTGCCATGTAGTAATTTATGTATAGTGTTATAGGATACCTCGTTTGGAAGAACAAAGCATAGCCTATATTATATGATTCGTAGAGTTTTTCTTTCTCCTTGACTAACGAATTCATTTCCCGTGAATGACAATTGCCTCGTATTATGATTGATTTGTCATAACAAGCAAAGATGTAACCACTATAAAATTTTATACCTTTGATCCGGTTTAAGTTTTCCAACAAAAGGTATATTCTAAATATCCTGTCAAAGATAACAAAAAAAGAAGTGTATGCACAAGAACAAGGAGTTATTTTAACTGGCAAGAAAGAAGCTGTTATTGTGAAATTGAAAGCAGATTACAAAAACATACGTCAAAAATGATCCAACCATAATATTCTTTCTATCTTTCTAACAGCAAAATACGAAAGACTCAGACATTACTACTTTTCCACGTTCTTTTTTTTATTTACGCATCTCTAGTGATTACTGTAAGAATCTATTATTCTACTTTCTTTTCTTTCTACAACCTAGGGAAACTCCTAAATTGTTCTTCATTTCTTTCTATATGTATGTATTTTCTCTAAATCCTGGGATTCTTTTTCACTCTATTTAGATATATGAAACTACGTCACAAGCAATGCGCCCTCTGACTTAGTAGATTATTTCATTTATGCAACATGAATCAGACGACAGGAATAGAGAGAAAAGTAGAGTACTACAAAGAAAAAGTTCATTACTATTTACAACAACAAAATAGCCATTCTAATTAATTGAAAATAAAGAGGACCTTACTAATAAAACGGTAGACAGAAAAGTTCTAATAACACAAACAACTTACAGCTAACATCCAAGAAATTTCGTGAACCAGTTAATGCAATGTAGTAAATGACAACATCTCAGGTCAGGTATTATTTAGAATAGTGTCATATGTACTTACTTGGCAGTAGGAAATCCGAAAGCTAAAGTAACAACGAACTCAACAAGAAAAAACTAGAATAGCTTATACATGCTTTTCCCAACGAATAAGAATTTTTATAGAATTGAAGTAACTCCTTCCTGAAAATCTATTTGCTGTATTTTTGGATTACTAGCGAATAAGCACTTTTCCTTTTTCGAAACTCTGGATCAGACTACATTTCACACCTAGCGAGCAAGAACTTTTCGCAATTCTCATTTGTATAAGGGAAAATAGTCAAGGTTCTAACCCATATGTAGATGCTCTTTTTCTAAATTTTAGGCTCATCTATGAAAGGAAATTGACTTGACTACTTTTTGCGAAAACGGATATTGTTAACTATCTACTTTTCAGTTCCCTTAGGTAAACCCTGAAATTTAGATCAAAAATAGATGATTTTGACGAATTTTTGGATACTTCCTAGTAGTCAAAGTGAGCCGGGTCTATTTTCGCGTGTCTTAGTTTTGAACTAGTTAATAATCTACAAAAGGTTGAATTCTCATTTTATGTACTAAACATACCTTCATTTTTAGAAATCGAATAGGTTCCATAGGAGAAAGTAGTTCTATATTGACTTAGTGAACTCTCTCATTTTTTAGAAGATTCCATGCTAAGTGAAAGAAATTCGAATTCTAACTAACGACAGACAGGTCATAAAAATACAAACAAAGATCCGTCTAAAGTAGTGTCTCATATGCCCAAACTCTCCTCTTCTTGTTGCTTTGCTTCTATTCCCTTTTCTATTCCGGTTCTCTGTAATTGTTGTTATGGAATAACAATTATTGACAAGGGATAGCTCAGAATCCCGAATGATGTACTACTAGTAAGCGATATGAATATCAATCTAATTGGGTCCTAATGGGATGGTGATGTCTCAGAAATAATACAACACAAACAAGGTATAGTACATTTCTTTATAGATAGACCGGTGTCGCTAAGAGATCTACTCTCCGCCAGCCAATAAAACATAGAAAGAAATGTCATTAACATTTCCATCAAATAAAGGCCATAGTTCATTTTCGAAAAGAACTAAGAAGTGTTGTGCAACTTTGCGGGTCTATTTCCGGATCCATATTTATGGTGTAGTGATAAAAGAGAAGAGATGCAAGATAAGACATTTAGAATACTAGTCATCAGTTAAAGGACTATATACGTAATTATCAAACATTCTATTGAATCGTGCGTTTCGTTTTACTTAACGGCTCTTATCCCAACCGTAAAGACAAGTTTATGGAGGCAGGCAACTTAGAAACTTAGACTCTCTAATTCTACATTTTCATATTCCTTCACCAAGTAACCATTTTGAAATGTGTGTCTACTCCCTAACCAAGATACCGAAAAGGAAGACCTAATTTCTTTTTATTCGCGTTTTGAGTAGGCAATTCCTTTATGTTTTGCTTTTCCAAGCTCTGTAGCAGAGGGGGTTTAGTCGCTTTAATGTTGTACTTCATTTCGGGAGTTCTTGGAATTTGAAATATTTCACTTGAAATTAGAATAGTCTAAACAAATAGTCGGGATATGTTATTGTTATGTGTTAAGTTCCTTCATTAATGCTATTACAACCAAGGATAACGGAATTTCGGGGAATTCATGTCTTTTTTGGAACACAAAGGGTACCTTTTTCATTCTATTTGAACTATACCAATTAATTAGGTTTTCTATATGCTATATCTAGAATCTATATGTTTGAGTCTTCTCTTTTGTTTAAAGCGATTTAAAGGGAGAAAGTGGTGGGAGGGAGGACAGGTGAGTCAATTGATTTGAAAGAGTTTCTAACCTTAATCAATCCTTATTTGTTTTTGTATTTGGGAAGGGATAAAAAAACAACTATGACATAGTCAAAAAGTGAAGTCATGAGCACCCTTACCTTTATGTATGCTTTATGCCGATAATCGAGCTGCTCTTGCTTCTTAACCAAACCAACCGTGATTATTGAGTTATGCGGCGTTTTTTCTTTATGTTGTCCGAAAGATCGTTGTTGTTACAGTACTAGTGAAATGTATATTCTACTAGGTGTAGAAGTTCCAAGTAGACGAATAAGGGAGGCGTCACTCACATAGCCATAGCCACAGAATCTCAAAAGCAAATTCAAGAAAAATCTATTTCATTGACTTAGCCAAAAAGAACTATGTATGATAGAAATAACACACACTGAAGTGAGGTATTTCTTTTCTTTATTATAGCTTATAGCAAAATAGAGATGTCGAAACAAGGAAATCCTTTGGTGAGGTTTGAAAAAGATTCAAGGACAGATGGTAAACAGAGAAGTCTAGTTTCTAAATAAGTGGTGCAGGTATAAAGCGTAATAAAATCTTATGTGTAGAGGAAGAGGAGTACGTTAATTTGCCATTTCTAAAACTAAAAGCAAAATCAAAGAGAAAAGAAAGATATTCTATTATGGTACCAAACCCAAGATCAAAGAATTCAAATACCTGTTAGGAAGATGTCCAGTTTAGAATAGTTTTCTATAAATAGAATGTTTTTGAATTCGTTCTTACGTTCTTCTTTGTCCTTGATATATTGATAGAATAATAAGATAGAGAAAAATAGAGATAGAAAAAGTTTCAAACAATCAATCTAGATAGTCATTCTAATCGAAAAGACCTCACTCAAAAGATTTTCTAACGGGTTTCACTAGGCAAAAAATGGCTGGATCATGTTGATGGGTCTATTCTATTCTATTTCTTTTAGCTTAGACCCATTTCATCAGTACTTTGTTTGGAGCCTACTAATCTCTCTATATCTATATAATATAGAAAGAGCTTCTCCATCATTAATTAGACTTTTCTCGAACTAGGATAAACATTATTTCTAAATAAAAAGGAAAGGGGGCTTGAACTATTTAGTACCAAAGCTTACTCGTGAGTACTACTTTGATTAAGACTCCTGTTTCTGCTTGTACCATCTCAGTTCTTTACTATATACTAATTGCTTAACAGATAACAGAGAAGAAAAAGCTCGAACCTTCGACTTCCTACTAATGAATACAGCGCTCTTCATTGGCTGAATACACCTCGCATGTTCATGTTGATGCTGGAATACTTACATTGCAAAGAAAGCTAATAACTAGGTTAGGTTGATTAGTACATTACAACTGTAGTTTCTACTCTCTATTTATTATGTTATGTATGAGATGATTGAATGAGAAAGAATTGGGAAGAAGAATAAGAAGAAGAGTTCCCACTTTGTTGTAAATCCATAATGAAAACACGCTAGTAGAGACTATTCATTCTATGTCAATTTACCGGATAACTAGTGTCGGGTAGCTATCCATTTTATGCATATGCAAATTTCCACCAGAAATTCACAATTGACAGTGTTTGACAGAATCTGTATATTACTTAACCTACTACCTACAGGTGCAGAAATTCTAAACTCAAAACCATACCAAAAATAGACAGAAAGAAAAAGAAAGGACATAGAATTTTCTTTTTACAGCTAAATATACAAAAAAATCATAATGCTTTTTACAGTTTACAAAGAAAAGATATCTGGAAGAACACTGAAATGTTAGATTCTACAACAGTGTTGAATGAAATACGAATGCAGAAGTACTTCCTACTATTTTCTAGCTGCCATTAGTGAAATTGGAATTTAGAATACCAAAGAATCGAAAAGAAAAAGTACAAGCAAGATATTTGCGAATATTTATGTATATCACAGTAACAACAAAGCATTTCATCAAAAAAGAAGAAGAAGGGAGTTTTTCCCAGGATTAAAGAACTCGGGGTATCAGATCTTATGAACAATCCATCGACCTAGGATCCTAATTCTAAGAAATTCTAGAAGAAAGCATGATAGAGAAAAACATTGGTTAACGGAGTCTAAATGGTTAAATTAGAGTATATATGTAGGCAGAAAACTCATTTCTAAGAGGCTAGAAATTCCCACCAACTAATTATCCAATCTTACAATGCATAAATTTTTCACTTACAACAACTGATTCTTGCTTGTATACACATTTACTTACAACAGCGTTTCAGGAGGGAATTCTAGATAGATTACTTACAACTACTAAACAACCTTATCCAAGCCCGAAAGTTGGACAAAATCCCACTTTCTAGAGGCATATACACTTTTCTGTATTTTCCCACAATCCAATGGTCCGTTAGGGGAAGGGAGAAATGGGGCAAACTCTCTTTCTTTTTGGTGTGAGATGAGTGCTAAAAAAAAAGAGGTGTGGAGGCTGAAAGTGTTAGGTGCGGGGCCTGGGAGTGAGATGTTGGTTGGCATTTGTCGGTTTTGCACGTATATAAAGATATTGCACTACTTCCATCTGCTTCCAATTGTTGTGTCTTCCTTTTTTCAATTCTATTCGATTCAATCTTGATGCAACACACACCTTCTTCCTGGTAAGACTAGAAGTTAGAAGGAAGTCCGTGATATTTGCTCACGACAGAATTTCATAACAGAGGACAAACGCAAGACTATTCTACTATCTATTCTACTATCTATGGTTTAACGGACACGAAAAACTCAGCAGGTGTTTTTGATTTGTCCCTTTTTTTTCTAGCAAAAAAATTTCATGGAAGAATTTTAGGGAATGAGTTCTTTCCATTTAGATCCGTATCATTTTCAGGACTTCCTTAGCTTTGGCTTTTGTACTTTTTTCTTACTAATTTATTACTAAGAAGATGTAATAAATAAGTTGTGTCTAAAACTGTAATTAGTCGAATATCTAGCATCATAAATGGTTAGGAATTTATACCTAAGGTGGCATTTCAAACTCTGATCTTTTTCTCCATATAGTTTCGTTATTGACTCTCTGGAAATGCTTTTTCTGGAGTGACAGAAAAAGATTTCATAAGAAGTCCACGTAATAGATTCTCTGACTAAATGAGAAATCAATACAATAGTCAGCTGGGTACCTAATACAATACAAGGAAAGCTACCTTTTTGATGCTCCAATTTCACCTTTACAAAGCTGGGCAAAGCAAGGAGTAGAAAAAAACTCGTTTCTTCTAATTTATTCCATTCAATAAGACGATAGTTTCAAGAACTCATTTTTCCAAGAATATAGAAAGAAAAGGTTAGGTGAAAACATACATAGAATCATAGAATGAATCTAATTACAAGTCTAGTCTAAATAAAGACTATTCCAAGACACCCATTTCTACACCGGGTACTCCTGGTTTTTCTTTACTAGATTTTATTATACATATATATATATAGGTGAAGTCTTCTTTTTGCACATTTCTCTTCCATAAAACAGAAAAATGATCGTATACCCCGTCCTGTAGAACTCTTTACTTTCTATTATTTTTTCTTTCTCACAATCCTATTCTTTTCGAACTCTTATCACATAATTGTTGATTCATTGTTTTATCTAATAGTGTTGCGTAAAGAAGAAAGCTAGCATACCCAGACGGTGTTTACAGGATATCGGGATTCTAAATAGAATCTAAGTTAGGTTAGGAGCTAATAATGGATTTTCTCATTATATAGTTTAGTCGGGATAGTTCTAATAGTTTCATAAGAAAATAGAATAGAATAGAGCTACATTGGGATGTCAACAAATATGCGCGTACAACTTCTAGTATCTAGAAACTAATATCTAACACTATCTAACACTAATAGATAGAGGAAATAGAAGAGAATTTCTCGAGTCACAGACCAATTGAACTAAGGATAATGTTGTAAGTCATTAACAAGACAGCGTCTACTTTATTAGAGACAAAAAATGTTGTTTTACTACTCATAGTTGAATTTCCCAACAATGTCGAAATAGAATGAATTTTTAGAAACTTTTCCACTTTCGAGATTTTCCAGGAGTAGTCTTTGTTTGGTTAGAAAGCTTCATTCTTCCATTAGAACTATAACTGCAACCAACCGCTTCTAAAATATAGATTCTAGTAGAGTGCTAAGGCTAAGGTAAACATACTAGTAATGAGAGTTAACTGGCTCTTGCGCCGGCATCGTGACTACCTATTTCTTATTGACTATTCTAGATAATTCTAGCTTAGTACGACAGTCAATAATTGATATTGTTTGAGCGAGGCTAGGATCTATACTTTAATGATCAGAGATGTTCCATACGTACATTTTTGGTTGTCAAATAGTTAGTTATTGGAAATAATAGAATATAGCGGTCTTTAAACTTGAAATCCTTACTTATTACATTACTCTATGAAATTAGATTGTTTCCTTTATCAAAATCAATGCCATCTCAATTTTCTTTCTATACATACAACGGCACTTGTGTTTTTTTCGTTCTACTATAGAAGAACTCTTTCTTATTATGAAATCTTTTCCATTATCAATTGACTAGAAAATAATACTATAATAGAGTTTTCTTATAGAATCAAATAAGAAAAATAGAATCAAATAAGAAAAAAGCTATGTGTATTCGTCGATCATACGCCCTGTCTTGTCATTATCGGCTTCGTAAACAATAGATTTATGCAAGAAAAACGTAAACTACAACTTGTGATCTAATCGAAGTTCTACAACATAAATATAGCGTTCTTTGCCCACTTTCTGACTTGTTTTATTATTTACAGGCAGATTTCTCTCTTCCTTTAGCATATTACAACTAATTACAATTATGACAGTAATCCAACACAATAAACATGTCAGAGGTACTTTCTATAAAAAAATAGACTAATCGGTGAGACTCTTTCATGAATGGACTTTTTCGAATAGAAATGAAGACAAGGTGTTTTCCTAGTCTTTTTCGGTTTTTAAAAACTCTACATTTTTCTTTACCTTAAAAATGCCAGTAACTTACTAGAAGCAAAGAAGCCAAGGACATGCCGTATAGAGAAAAGAAAAGAAGTTGTAAGAGTCGCGGATAATTGAATGTGTTAGATAGAGGCAGGATATCGAAGGAATTGGTTTGGTGTTGTTTAATCCTATATTCATATGTTTGACTAAATAAGGAAATAAGGTCTATTTGGACTGAACTAAGAATCCTTCTGGATCTTCTTTGTGGTTTAGTTATGCGCTCCTTCTTTATGAGTCCTCTTTCATTTTTCATTAAATAATCCAACTCAAAGTTACTATACATGGAACTATAGAAAATCTCGTGTTTATTCGGTGACCAGTAGCAGGCACCATGACAATTTTCATGCATTTTTCTTTTTTGATTCTATATTCTATATTCTATAGATTCCCACACACCATCCACGATCTTCATTTTCTCCTTTCAACATAAAGAACTATGCCTACTTATGGACTCTGTATTTTAGTAGCTTACAAACATGTGTCTTTACATTCCTAATTTCGTATCTAGAACTTGATCAACTCTTTTTTTCGTACCTGCTATCTTTGTCGTTGTTCACATCGAAACGTGTACATGCCTCCTTCCTTTCCTCTGTTTGTGTCTTCCCCATACGTGGAATATTTTTGGCTTTTATTACATTATACATAGCATAGGTTTATACATTTATGTTTATGATGACTAAGACCACTTTTTCTTTTCGTTGGTATAATGGTATAATAACTAACTCTAAATAGGAAACTCTATTCCTTCGTGCTGCTCTATTTTTCTTTCTTTTTTATTGTGAAATTTCTATTAGACCTCTTTCTTCTCATTCTCCTACAAAAGTTTGTCTTATGGAATTCATATAGGTATGCTAGTGATTGTACTTTCGCCTATTCGGGTTAGTTAGTTAGTTAGTGTGTATGTATGGAAAAATCCTCGAAGCTATTACCGATCGATATACAAGTACTTTATACGGACTATGTATTTTCTCAAGCAACAATAACTAAAAAAGAGTAAGAACGCTTCTAGAAGATTGAATAATCCTATGTATGAAAACCTAACAACAACAACTTCAAGAAAGAAAAGGCGCGGTATAAATTAGTCACCCACATCTATTTTGGAAAGGTTTCAGGTGTTTTTGTAGGACACGAACAAGATGACTTAGAAGAGAAGAACTAAATCAAAAAGTAGGCGCACAGTACTAGTACTTACTATAGTGTATATCTAATATTTCCCAGCGTGCTAATAATTAAAGTCAACTTGTAAGAATGAATAGTTTATGCCTTATTTCTATTCTATTTCCCTTTCGTTTGTGGCTTCGGTATTTTTTAGAATGCATCTTCTTTTGTTTTGTTAGAAATAATTATACAAAGTAATTGTAATGTTTTTGTAGAAAATCAAATACCTGCCCGGAAAGTGTATATATAGTTCTGGGATCTACTATTTAGCTATATTCTTTCAATTTCTTACTAAGTCTCACTACTAAGAAAATAGGCTGTTGTCTTTCTTTTCTATTTCCAATCTTTCATAACTTAAACAAATGAAATTATAGGATCTAATCTAACACTGGTGGGTATCTTGGACTTTTTACCACGTATGGGGTTTTCCTTGCTAAGTCTTGGGTATATTGGCTTTCTTTCATTTTCTCATTTTATATACATACATCTGTCTGGGATATTTACGTACAATAGTACAACTAAGAAACATGGAACTTTGATTTGATTGGAAGGGAAGAAGGGTGAGATTTCTTATTTCTTGCTTACCTTTATCTGTTTAGTAGCTGACTTAGATCTTTCATTAATTAGTCTTCTATGGAAATCTTTCTAGACCTAGACTCTGCTATATCATCAACTAAATGTTGGATTAAACAATATCTCAATTTCCTGACTCTAATCTAATTCTAATGTTTTTAATATAGAAAAAAGAAAAAGTAACTAACTACTCATAATCGTAAAGAGTAGATATAGAGAGGGTTAAAGCTATGGGGAAAAGAAGGGATTTCTAGATATTCAAATAGTAAAGGCATTGTTAAGAGTAAGTCACAGACCAACAATCAAATTTCACCAAAGAAACTTTCATGTGTGTACTGTATGCCGGGTGAACTTCAACACAACTAGGTAATAAAAAGAAAATGAGACATCTCGAACAAAGGGCAATAGCCTTTTTTTGGATCGGGCTATATAGTACAACAAGTATTCTATATTACTATTACTACTTTACTGCTAAGTTTCTTGTAGTTGTTCTAATAGAATATTCTAGTAAGTTCCCTTCTTTTTTATTTTAGTATCTTATTTATTATTAGTATGTTAAATAGTATGTGAAATTTGCAAAAAGATTCCTTTATTCTCTTTTCTTTTGTCATGTTTTGAATTTCTTAATCTTAAGAATCTATTTCATTCGGGATAGAAAGAAGAATTTACGGTATTTCATTTATAGTAAGGAAGTACAACTTAAGGCAAACACAAATATGCAACAACACAACAAAGACGTATTAAGGGGAGGAGCCCAATTGATAGACAAGGTAATGCGCAATTAGAAATAGACAAAAAGCCAGTAATTAGTTCTACTTCAACCTTTGATAAATAAATACTACTTTGGCGAATAAAGTTAAGGAATCCCAACAACAACACCATTATTAATTCTATTTTACTAAGGATTGCTTATTAGTTCTAGTCTACTTTTGTAATCTTCTTCATAGTCAACAAAATTTCTTCATTAGAACTGTATTTGGTGATAGATATCCCAAGGCACACCTTTTCCCGCAGTTTCTGTTTAGCATGAGAATCAAAAATCGGCATTGTTTACCTCGGGGGTTTCTACCTTAATCTTATTTGGGTATATTTGATTTTGTTTTCAGCTTGCATAAATAAATAAATAATAGGAAGAAATAGTTAGTATATAAGAGGGGCTCGCACAAGTACGTCTAATAGTTATTAATTAATTAATAGCAAGTAGTCCCTAGAATAGAATACAGAGCGTAAGTCTCGACGAGAGAAGAGACAATAGCCCTCAAATCTTTAAGACATAAATAACTAATGTGTTGGTTATAATGATTGTTATCTCTCTGTTTTCTTCGGTTGGGGGAAGTTATCTAATTTGACCACTTTTGTCTTCACAATCAACGATTTTCATTCATCAGCTCCTGCTTAGCTGGGTGTCAGGTATCCCGGCCCACGATTTTTAGAAGTTTTTCTTTAGTGTATGTAATAATTAACTGATTGCTCTATTTCTTTTATTTCTATTTTTTCCTGCCCCATGAATAGGTAGAAGTAGAAATAGCTCTCGTCTTCTTTACTTCTTGTTAAGGCAGACTTCGTCAACTCAATCACTGCCGTAGACTCCTACCTACTATCTATTTTGGTTTTCTGGAGGAAGTCAAGTCGTCTTCTTTGGACGAGTCGGGGAATCGGTGGTAGAAGCTCTAGTTCATTGTCCCATCCGAAATTCCGAAAGCTATAAGATAAGGATCTCTTCGTTGATCTTGATAGCCATAGCCCCAGATCGGAGTTTCCATATTTCTTAGATTAGATGGAGTTCTTAGTCTGGCAGGCAAAGCTCTCTTTCCATTCCGACTCTCATTCTCTTGTTTGTCTCTTCAAAGCGACTCCGACATGTCGAACCTTTCAATGCCGGTATCTGAAGTTACATCCTTTAGGCAAGGGCTATCCACCTTCTTTCCCTTCATGGTCGGCCATAGGCCATAGTTCAATCGCAAGGGCTAAGCGGCTCGACAAAACCAGCTTATTAGATAGAGGTTTCTGAGCTCAACGCTAGCGAGTAGCTGCTTTTCTAGTTCAGTTTTATCTATCTATGCTCTAATCAATACTACAACTAGTACAAGTCGAAAGAATCCTTTAGTTTAGTAGAGAGCTTTGCCTCTGTAATCTATTGGACGGGACTCGAACCTAAGACCTTCACTCATGAAATACGAATATCAAAACTAGTTGGAAAAGGGGGCCAAAAATGCATAGACTTTCTTGTAGAATGAATTCTCTTTATTTAGGATCATGAAATCTTTGTTAGATCTTTCCTACGTCATTCCTTCTCCCATTTGAACTCCCATTCGTATTCTGAACTGCTTTTCTTCCTCTTCTAGACTTTGTCGTGGAGGCTCCTCTGTCGATTGGCGAAAATGGTTTTCTGTAATAGCATCGGCACTTAGGGCTCTCCCAGCTCCTTTCTGTTTCTGGAAGCTTTCTATCCCAGATCAGATCTTGCATCCTGACTCCCTAACTCTTTGACTGACGGAAGATTCGTTTTTACCTTTCTGGCTTTATGCCTACCAAGATCAATGACTTCTTTGCTTGCCCGTACTCTTCATTGGAAAGTCTCGGCCATAACTAACAGGCCTCTTTATTCAATGCGGAGTCCAGTCTGGCAGCTAGCCTGCGGCAGTGGAAGCCTTCTAAGTGAAGTAGTCCTTGACTGAAATGAATCATAGTCCAAGGACTCGGAAGTGGTTCGTGGAAAGCCTCTACTTAGTCAAACGAAACGATCCCGGGGAGGCTTCTAGCCGATTAGATCGACTAGTTGGCCCCTTTCGCTTTCTTCATTTCTGTTCACTCATGATAATCGAACCTTCGACTTCCTACCATTTTCTAGTCGTTCTTATGTTATGCATTTGACCTACATCTCGACGAAGATTGAAAAAAAGGGTTTTTCTTTGTATCTTGTCTTCTCTGGATTCGTTTAGTCAATTAGTAATTAGTCAAATGTCATATGCTCCTTCGGTCCCGCATATTGAGTTTCATCCTTTCTCTCTCTTGTTTCCGCTAGGTCCGGAATCTTCCTTGGATTGCTATTAGAGATTCCCATTCTCGGAATCCGAGTTCTTCTTTGTTTCTCGATTGGGACTTGCAAGTCTTTTGTTTTGTTTCCTTGCATCTATTCTTGGCCAAGTGGAATGGAGCTCTTTCTTCTGTCGAAGAGAAGTCCGCTAGTAAATCTTTGCTGTTCCATCTAGCGTCTAGTGTCTAGATTAGCAGCCTAAAGAAAGAGAAAGTGTAGAAATTCCTTGATCAAGAAAAGGAAGCTAGCAATTCCTATCTTTCGTGGAAGAGATTCTTGTTCCGTCGTGAAAGGCCTCATGCGAATTCGAGCAAAATCCCATCCCGGCAGATTAAGGCTGAAGGAAGGAAGGACTCTCTTGCCCTTTGTCCGTGCTTCATACCCCTTCTTCCGTTTTCTGTAAATCCATTTCATCGTCGACCTTTTCTTTTCCTTTATGTTGAGGTCTAGCTCTATTTCCCTTTGGTTTGGATTTGCATGGCTAGTTATTTGTATTCTTCCGTAGCATTCCATTACTAGGAGTCGAGTCGAACCCCTGGAATTGGAAGCAAAATCGTCTCGCTGAGTCATTCTCACCTGATGTCAAAGTGTATTTTGTATTCGTATTCCACGGATCGAGGACAGAAGAAAGAAATGGAAATTTGACAATGGGTGGAGTCGAAGCATTTGGGACAAAGCAACTTCCAGACAAGAAAGTGGATAGGAGGAGCACGAAGGGAAAAGGACGTTTTCTAGATTAGATGAAAAGAAAGAATGCATTCTTGATGTATCTATTGTATCAGATAGAAGGCTTAAAAAAAAAAAAAAAGCACTCCGGAAAAATAGAAGATTGCTTAACCATCAAGATCTCCACCAGAAAGAGGGCAACCTATCGAGCAAAGTCACCATCCTACTTAATTAGTATGGATTTAGATACTAAAGATAGATAGTTAGTAATTGAGACCATCTACAAAAAAAAACGAGAAAGAAAGCCAAAAAAGGAAGGGAAATCCTTGGGACTAGAATATTCTCTATTATAGTATATAGAAAGAAGAGTTCTTGAAAACTAAGAAACTTCTTTTTTCTACGAACGAAATACCAGCCGTCAAAGAAGTCAAGTAATTTGGATATCAAAGGACTCTCCATGTGAACCCCAGGAACAAAGGGGAACGGGCTACTAGACAACTAGATTTCCAGATAACTGCTTCTAGATTTTGACTATTCTAGTAATTAGAATAGTAGGATTAGGATCTTGGACCAGACGAAGAAGATGAAGAGGGCAAGCACGGAATGCAGTTCCACGCATTAATAGTAATAGAAGATAGGAATAGACAGAGCCAAGGGGGATCATTAACACTGGACGGGAAGAGTCTAGTAGGTAGAGTCGAGTTAGAAATAAGATAGGGGTAGGCGGCCATTCTCATTTTCTCTAATCTACCACTGGAAATGGTCTTTCTTTTTTATTCTGGTTTATTTGATTTCATTGATTCAAGAAATCTAGTCCGTTTTTCATGAGAGTCTTCTTCTACTAAACTAAAGTGATTCTTTGCATTTCTATTTTCATTGCAAAAAAGAAAGCTTTCTCCATTCATGCTTCCTTGTTGACAGCCGACAACAAAAACATTCCTTTGTTTGACTAAAATGAATACTATTAGACTAATACTAATTAATATAGGCTTCGCTGTAGCTTCATGCAGGTCAAATAAATAGAGATTGTTTTTCTATGAATGATGGAATCTTTTCAGTATTTTCTTGATAGATTTCGTAGTCTGATCCTAATAACTAGCTATTTTCTAAAAGAAAATTCTATTTCAGTCGCATTTTCTTCTTTTGTTTGTGAGTAGAAAAGGATTCCTTTTTGTTTAATTAGTTCATGACAAATACTATGAAAATAGAAAAAATAGAGTCCCTTATGCCCTAACGAAAGTTCTTACAAAAAAGTCAACCTACCCTCGTGCAACACTTTCAGGATTCGGGGCGAATCATTAGTTTAGTGAATTCAGGAGAGTGGTGACACTTTTTGGAATTGGAATTAGAGCAAAAAATTAGAAACTAAGGAAAGATCTTCATGGAGATAAACAAGCAGAAAAGAATCGAATAGAAGACACCTTAAATAATAGAATGAAAATGACATTTTCAAAAAAGAAAAGAACTATTCAAAATAGGTAACTAATGATTGGAGAATTTCCCATCCAATGTGCATCTTCCAATGGTAGGTGGGTTTATGAAAGAGGGCCATGCCATAGCCCTTCGTTCTAGCAAGAATCGTCAGCAGGCCAGTCCCGGGGGAAGGAATGAAGAGCAAAGAAAGGAATAAACAAACAGATGATGGCACTTCAGACAGGGCTCATGGAAGGAAGCTATCTCCATAGCAAGGTAGAATGGGGAAGGATCAAAAGAAAAAGCAGATGAGATCCAAGGAAGCAATTAGGCACTAAGTGAAGTGGACGGAGGTCGTGCTAGACCGATTTCTATAGAACTATTTCTTTATTATCTAACTATAGAATCAATTTGGGGCCATAGTCATTAATTCACAAATCAAAAAAAAGAAGAAAGAAACAAATAGAAAGAAATCGTAGACAAGAGAGAAGAAAAGTTGAGTTGAAATTCTGCATCCGGCGCACTTGTAATGAAGGAAAGGACAAAGAATAGAAATAACACGACTCGGTGGAAGATTCGGGTTTTCTAGACGAGTCCCACAAGTTTGAGTACTTGGAGAGAGAGGTATACGAGAAAGGATTCTTCCTCCATGCGACACAGGACATGCATGAGACTTTAGTTATGGCCATGAGGAAAATCTAGTTCACCTGCTAGCCCTTGTGCTCGACAACCTTACCTGGAGCTACCCTTTACTTTACTTAGACTAATTCGACAAAAAAAAAGCTAGGTGGAATACAAATTCCCTCCCTTACTAAGTGGGACTTAGACTATTTCTTAAAGATCCGCATTGATTCCAATCATAGATCGGAGAAGGAGATTATTTATTTGTCCTCTCAGAATAGTAGACTACATAGAGAATTCTGTTTGGTTGAAAATGCACATTTGACTCTTGATCTTTGAAATGGAAGATCGGGTGGCTAGAAGTAGAAAAAGAGAGAGAAGGAGCCGAAACTATACCTAGAGTCCGGAAAGTCGATCCGCTCCGCTAGACGGAGTGCAACTACAGGTATATTAGAACAGAAAAAAAGAAGAGAGCTCAAAGAAAGCGAAGGAAAGAGAGAGTCAGAGTCCCCTCTCCCCGATCCAGAGAAAGAAAAGGGAAAGAGAGAACAGAAGCAGTGAAAGAAGTCTAGTAAAACAGAGTCCACATTTGCTTGGAATTAAGATGCGAAATCGTATTCTAGAAACCTTCACCCCAGCTTGAGAATGGAGTAGGCGGCCTACTCCTACTCCTACTAGACACATTTGTTTTTTGGAGAAAGAAAAGAGGATCGCGCGAGCTTTCCTAAGTTTCCAATCAATAGAAAGGAAAAACACTTTCCATAAACCAGAATAAGAGGGAAGGAGAGCTGATCCGGGGAAGGGGCGGAAGAAGAATAGGATCAAATGGTAAATGGAGAACGGATGGAGGGAAGAAGGGGAATGCCTCCCTAAGCCAACGAAAAAGAGAAAGAAAGCACACTGGAAACAACGAAAGAGGGGGAAGGGGACCCTGGAGAATGGAAGCAAGGTTCATATCGATGTGACTCTAGGTGAAGACTGAATCAGGCACTCATTGACTACGGGCTAGCAGTGTCTCTTTGAAAAACAGTAGGCTTATTCATCCACTGGGCGACTTTCCTTGACGAGACTGCTTCGCTATACGACCTTTCTTTTGGTCGTAAGCCTTCTTGGGAACACAATCATTCGAAACACACGCTCACTTATTGATAATTGGTGTTGTGTAGCGTGTTCTATTTTCGAATGATTTCAAAATATCGACGCCACCCCATGGGGTTCCTCCTATCAACGAAGCTATCTCTAATAGGTTTTCAAATACTAGGACGCAGCGCAGAAAGTTGTTTGCGCCGATCCCAGAGAAGCTGGGTCAGCTCATCATATTGGTCTTGAGTAAGACTGGTATCAGGATTTTCTTTTTCGAAAATCTCCTGTACCTGCTCTGAAATGCCAGAAAGGAGACATTCTTTCTGAGTCCATTCCCTTTTTTCCAGTTCACGGAACCAGAAAAGGTCTCCGTTGTCAGGCTCTTCTCCGACCCGTGTGGCATGCCCGCCAGGTTGCGGTTGATCCGCTGGATGATTTGATGAATTGTGGAGTGGAACGTTGCTGTTCTCTGCTGGTTCTTGAGGCCCCCCACCGCTTCCTGTACCACCGTTTCCCGAAGGATTTGTACCTAGGAACGGCTCGACTGCACGGAAGAGGTCCTCCATAAAAAGAAAGGCGCCATGCAAAAGGAGAATAGAAGAAAGAATCTGGAACACAAGTTCAAGTAGATAGAATAAGAGGGCGGCGGAATAGAGAGTTTTTTGTCTTCCGACAAGAGCATAGAGATAGAGAGAAAAAGCAAACCTCAAAAATAGACGGTTGGAGGATAGGGGGAAAGGAGAGTCAAGGAAATGAGAGTGAGTTTCTTCATTTGAGATTGATTCTGTTTCTTCATTTGAGATTGATTCTGTGAAGTCTGCAAGCTTTTGCCTGACTGAGTGCATTGAAGAGTGAGTAGCTGGTTGTTTACCGAAGAGTGAAGGTGTAGCTGGCCAAAGTTTCTTGTTTCTTAGATGGTGGTAAGTGTCTTTTGCCTGCTGTCTAAGTCTGCCCGATTGCTCTGTTAGCCCGGCTTCCTAGATAATCCTTTTGCCCTATTATGACTCCTTTCACCGGTGTTTGGCTTCAACCTTAGCTGTTTCGTCGAAAGGCTTCTTGGATAATGATAGGTGTACTTAGGTGCAAGCTGTACTTTGTGGTGTGACGTCTTAGCCTTCGAGGCTTTAGTCCAAGGTGTCTAGTGTGTACTTACCCATGCCAAAAGCGGGTTAGCCTAGATTCCATTCGTTCTGGTCCTTCACTGTAGGTCCCAACTCTATGTCTGGATTGTATGGATCAAAGCTTACACTTGTTGATTGTATTCATCTGTGTCTCTTTCCTCTTGCCTTATCTGCTCGCGTGCATTGAGAGTCGACTCTCAGTCCTTGGCGAGAACTTCACTCGCATCCAATCCCCAATTCTTGCTCACATGAAGATCCTTGCTATCTTCTAGTCTCATATGTGATCGTGTACATTGAATCAGAGCCATCTCGCCCTATGACTTATGGACTAACAGCTCGCACTTTGGCTGCATATCCTACAAATAGACTCCCTATAGCTAACAATAAGAACGGTATGGCCATAGGCAGAGGTGCGTCATGAGACCTTACGATGTCTCTTGTAAATGAATTCGGTTGTGATAGAAAGCCTAAGAATAGTAAACGGAACGAGTAGTAGGAGGTGAACAAGACAGATAGACTCCCCAACCAGAATGCAAAGTTCCCACTAATACTGTATTTGGTGTAAGCGAGCTCTAAGATCACATCCTTCGAATAAAAGCCAGTTAGAAAGGGAAAGCCAATCAGCGACAAGCTTCCTATCAGCATCATCGCATACGTAAAAGGCAACGATGTGACAAGTCCTCCCATCTTTCGCATGTCTTGTTCATCTGACATCGCATGAATGACGGAACCTGCACTCAGGAAGAGAAGTGCTTTGAAGAATGCATGATTCATTAAGTGAAAGACACTCACTGCGTAGTTAGAGATCCCGCATGCAAAGATCATGTACCCTAGTTGACTGCATGTGGAATAGGCTATCACCCTTTTCAGATCGTTCTGTAAGATGCCTGTCGTTGCTGCTAGGAATGCTGTCATTGCACCTGCAAAAGTAATGAGGACCAAAGCGTTGGGTGCATATTCGAATAAGGGCGATGTCCTTGCTATCAGAAAAACGCCTGCTGTAACCATAGTAGCTGCATGAATGAGTGCGGATACTGGAGTGGGCCCTTCCATGGCATCTGGTAACCAAGTATGCAATCCAATTTGTGCCGATTTTCCGACTGCACCGATAAGAAGTAAAATACAAATCAAAGTCATGGCATCAAATCTGTAATTGCAGAAGATCCATTCTTGTGTGGTAGTGCTAGCGCAAGCAAAGAGTGTGGCAAAGTCAACTGTCTGGTATAGTGTAAATGCTGCGAAAATGCCGAGGGCTAATCCAAAGTCTCCTACTCGATTGACAAGCATAGCTTTGATGGCTGCTTTATCTGCCTGAAGTCTTGTAAACCAGAAATGAATGAGTAGGTAAGAAGCGAGTCCTACTCCTTCCCATCCTAGGAAGAGCTGTAAGAAGTTCTCTGCGGTGACTAGTATGGGCATGAAAAAGGTAGAAATGGATAAATAGGACATGAATCTAGGGCTGTGTGGATCGTGGGACATGTAGGCAATGGAGTAAAGGTGTACTAAGCTACTGATGAAGGTGACGACAATTAACATGACAACTGTGAGGCTATCGAACAGGAAACCCCAAGTGGCATCAAACATTTCGGATTGGATCCACGGCGCAACGTTTATATAACAAGCACTAGCACCCAGCGCGACTTCATAAAAGGCAATCAATGAGAGTATGGCGGAGGTAGCGACGGATGCGGTAGTGATGATAGCACAACCTTCTTTACCGAGAGAACGGCCGAAGAGTCCTGCGGTGGCGCTTCCTATTAATGGCAGGAGTACGATAAGTAGATACATGCGGTTCTGAGCGAAGTGAACGAGAAATCAGGGTCTTGGGGAAGCTGCTTTGTGTGTGTCAATAGTCTGGTAGAATAGACTTGATTGTCTGTGTCGGTTGGGGAAGCTGGAAGGCGTTTTTCGTTGACAGAGAGAGCGAGCAGAAAAGGAGAGCAAGGCACCAAGCATCAAAGCAATAGTGAGGTTAGTCAGCGTTGCACCAATCAAAACGGAGAGAGAGAGATATATATATATATATATATAAGCAGAGAAAAAAAGCAGTTGTGGATAAAAGAGGATTTCAAACTCAAAGCAAATCACTTACTAACAGTACTCTTAGAAATCTATGTCTAATTATTTAGATCTTTATATACGTACCACTTTATTTGTCAAATTCATTCTATTATATATATTCTATATTAATTAGATATTAGATATTAGAATATTCTATTCTATAGAATTCTAATATTATATGCATTTTGATTTCTCGATCAAAAAAGACGGTGACAGAAGCCCATTTTCTAGACTTGTTGTTCTCTCTCTGCGTTTGAAGTCAATATTTTTCATATATGTGTATGTATTAAAGTCATATCTAAAAACAAGCTTACAAGACTAGTATTTGTTCGTATCGATACTAGGCATACAAAAAGACATACAAAAGTTCAGACAGTCAAAAAATAGATGCAGATTTGACTTCGGTCAAATTGTACTACTCGAAAAGGAGAAGGTTTTCTTGCTGTAATCGAAGAAATAATAGAAGATAGAAGGAAGGCACCAAAAGAGTGACGGAGAAATCAAAAAGACCAAAGACAGATGAGAAACAACGGAATAGAAAAGAACAAGGCAGGGCAATGAAAATGAACGGAGAGAGAAAGACACTTACATACTACAGTTCACAAGATCAGAATCAAATGAATATTACAACTATACATATACGTGACACTTTGAAATGACATTTTTAGATACACTATTTCAATCATTTTTGCTTTTGTTTACGAGTGTTGAAGTGACTGGCTACTCTCTCTATACAAATACAAAAACGAACGTGGATGGCTAAATGTGCCAACTTTCATCTTTGTGAGTTGGGAATTCAATCAAGTCCAAAGGCGTTGCACCTATGCAAGACTAAATAATGCATGCAAGAATTCTGAAATATTTCAAGAAGATCATCAACGAAAAACAGAGCAACCGACCGAAGAGAGAAAAGCATTTTTTGAAGTCCGAAGAGTACTGGTCGGAGTCCATTTAGATAGAAAATTTCATTCACTTCACTTTCCTTCTTTTTCTCATGCAATATTTTCATTCATGTATTTGGCCATTGACTAAGCATTTACGTGCGGATAATATGGAAGAAAATCTTCGAAAGTGAGGTAACAACCGTCGATACTGGATTTGTTGGATTTACTAGTAACAACCAGACTCCCTACAACTATTTTTCTTTTAGTTTGACATTCTAAGATTTGTAGTTGTAGAAAGAGACATTCACAAAGAACCTGTGTTTTTAAAAACCTTAAAACCCAACTATTAATTGCTGCCATTACCGAGTCTAATTTCTTCTAGTCATAGATCCCGATCAAAAAATGCTAGCAAATAAATAAGTGTATACTATTTGGTTTCTTTTGACCTTTGTAGAGAGGACTCAACACTACTACAGGCATTAGGTGTAGGAAAGCTTTTTGAGTCCATGAAATTGAATCATACACACCAACAACTGGATTAATTGAACGAACAATGTCAGTTCAACATCTGGAAATCAATCTCTCTAAGCAAAAGTAGCATACCGAAACCAACAGCAGCTAATCATACGATAAAACAAAGAAATAGAAATAGATATTGGGTCGAACAATACAGAGAAGAGCACATACAACGCATAGTAACAAATACAATACAAGTGAGTACCAAGGGAGAACAACACTACAACCTTAAGAAAGAGTAGCAGACAAGACATCAACAATGAAGAAATCCTATATATACAATGAAAAGAAGAGTTGGTGAGTTAACCTAACATAGTGACTATTCTATTTTCCGCGTGGAGATCCCCGAAAGAAATTGTTTTCTTTTCTGTGCTTTCTTGTTGTTCTATCTACCTAACTACCTAAAGGATATTCGATTATGAAGAGAGCTGCTCCGCCCCGGGAAATTTTCTCTAGTGCTATGGTTTTTACTGCATTAATTCGAATGGCCTTATTTCGCTTCTCTCGGTAAAAAGTCTTTTAGACTTCATTCAACCTTTTTATATAACACATTCTAAATAGTTGCTCCCATCTCAATATCTTAAAGGGTACTAGGAAAATCAAAGCAATCGCCAAATGAAAGGCTCTACTTCTCAATCAAGTTTCCGAAAGTCGTTATTTAAATAGATAGGAAATAGAAGAGAAATGCACTCTAAAATAAGCAAGTATTGTTTTTCTTAGTTTGAACCACTAACCTTTGTAATTGCATTTCCATTGCATGCATTATTTTGAGTATTATTCCATTGATGCAAGCAAGGCCGTTACTTACGTGTGTAGATTCTGAAGTAGTTCCTTTATTCGTCCCGAACTTAGAAAATACAAACAATTAGAATGTTAGTGGAATATCAGCGCAGTAACTCTTTTGATTCTTTTCGTTTTTGGGATAGTTTCTAGGAACAAAAGTGTGCTTGCGCTAAGGGACTTCATGCCGTTTTTGGAAAATTCATTGCGAGTCAAAGTAAGAAATCCTAGTTCTAACCTAGAAAGTGGACGAAAATCAGAAAGTTGGATAAAGTTCCTAGAGGATCAAAGTACACAAGCATCTCGCATACCACACATAACTGAAAAAAGGCCACAACAGACCCAATCCTTCCAAAGATCCAACCAAAGAAAAGAAAAAGAAGAGGATAGAAACCAGTCTAGTATTGTCCATTTTTAGAAAATAGATGTCTAATACTGTTCTACTGCACTACTAAATATAGAGAAACTATCGTAATAGAAATGCCTTCTTTCTAATTTTAGACAACCCTATTATTTCTTTCCTTCTATTTTCGTTCGTGCATTCATTACCACTGAACTTTACTAGACATAAAAGAGAAAGGTAGGCTTTGGGTAGAGAGGGAAGGGGTCGTACAGATCTAGTTGTTAAAAAAAAGGGGGGATGGTGAATGAAAATGTACTATTCAAAATGATAACTAGATCATAGTCAACAAAAGTACTTTCTTTTGACGATTTTGGCATACCTACATACCTATATATAAATAATAAATAAAGAAAATGAAAAGAAACAAAAAGGAGACTTCGAATAAAACAACAATAACAATATATATATATATATATATTCTATTATTTCTCATTTATCGTTAAGTTAAATAGTACCGAATTCAAAGAGTCACTAATGCGTAGACGCATTCCCGCGAGTATAATAGAAAACCGTTTTAAAAATGCACTAGATTCTATTTTTCTATCTACAATAACAAACAATAAAAAAAGTAAACAATGAGATCTATATTCCTTGATTTAGTACTAGAGGTATGTCCAATTCTCTATTATATATTAACCAAAAACCAAAGCAATGAGACTATTTCTATGTTGATGTTGTTCCGCGAATTAGTCTTCTAGATATGTAAGATTTCTAAAACTTTGTTAGTATTATTTTCTATTTATGGGTATACCCCCTAAAGAATTAGAATTATTGTAGAAAATAGAACTTAGACAAAAACTGCTACTACCGGATCAACTATATAATAGAATAGTGACTTTTTGATTTCTAGGCATGATAGATAAATACCGTATTGTCAACCTCATAAGGAAAGTTCTGAGAAATTGCTTTCGTCGAGTTGTAGAATGAAGAGAAAAGTGAAGAGTGAAATGAACGCCAGTAATACATAATTTTAGTGACAATGTTATTCTATTATTTATTCTATTATTAGATTCTATAATTAGATTCTATAATAAGACATGACATTGTTGTTTCGCCTATATTAGAAATACAATACTACCACAGAAGGAAGGGGATTCTAAAAAACAAGAGTAGAGAACTTTCTTTGTTACCATTACCCAAATAAGAGTGGATCTTAACTATTTCATTGTTTATGGTCTTGCACCAATGAAAGACTATAAATTCTAAAATGCAATAAATAATATAATAGAATAATGGTTATTTAAATAGGATATGAAACTGACGAGATAAAGTCAAAGCATCTTCCAAGAAATGACTCCAAGGCACTCTTTTCTATTATAGGTATACGTCCAATCAGGATACCAACAACAGAAAATAAGAAGGATATTTCGTAACTACTCTAACTAATGACTAAATACATAGTTGTTCCTCTACACTGCTATTATATAATCAATTTCATCAATATGAAATGGTATTACCGAAACAACAATGTCGTAGAAAGATAGTAAATAAAGACATCCTACATCAAACTAAACTTTGTTTGTTATAAAAAACAAATGAGAAATGAATTCCTAATGAATGTATTCCTACACCTCTCTCGTGCACGAAATAGGAAAGTTAAGAACCAAATAAATGAAATAGAGAAAAACAAGAGTCAGTCGAAGACAATGCACATTCTAGGACGGTTCTACGTGTTGTTGCACCAATTTCTATTATTATTATTATTCCTAAATTTAAGGGAATCCGTGCTCCACTCCATACTACGTTTTTTTGTTTTTATCTTCCTTCAGAATATTCCTTAGAACCTAGGCAAGTCAACCTTGCTTGAGTATTAACGTTCCTTTTTTTTGTTCTATTCTTGATTTGTAAATGGTTTTTTTGATTTGAAATTAGTTCTAGTTTACTAGAACTATGGATTTTCTTTTAATAATACAACGGAACGGGGGCAATTGGCAGGTTTGAATGAAAGAAACTAACTAGAACGTGAAAGAGCACTCTACCATGCTAGAAAGATCACCCAAATGAAGGACTTTACCCTTTTTCTATTGACTCTTCGGTAACATTCTTTCGCGTATATAAACAACGCCAACTTTGAATGAAAGAAACTAACTAGAAC